>VDFB02000013.1:193832522-193946843 GCA_007258455.2 Sequoia sempervirens | reverse complement strand
TTCTCATTCATGGTTAAAAAAAAAGATGTTTCCACCACAACATACTCCAAAACAATAGAAAGAATAAAGTCTAAAAGGTTCATGAGTTGTCCCAATTACTCCCCTATGAAATATTCAACATCACCTTTAGCATTTACTCAATTCAACTCTTGCTCCCCTATGATGGATATATTCTTTCAAAAGAGTATTTTAAGCTCACATTCTCCCCATTTGAAATCAATGGAAAAGGATGAACATTCTCAATTTATCCTCTTATTCGCAACATCCAAAACCCTATTCCCAAATGGAATCCCCTTAAGTCCACGTGCCACAACTTCTGAACACTCCACAAGAGCACCATCCATTCTTCTAGCAAGGAGGAAAAGCTCCCCCTCACCCTATATATTCCTCTTCAATAAAGAGGATTGAGTAAAACTACAAAAAAAAATCAAAGAAACTAAAATGTCTCTTTAGGAAGTGGCTTCGTGAATATGTCTGCAACTTGCTTCTTGGTATCCACATATTCCAACTTTACTTCTTTCTCAACAACCTTTTCTCTCAAAAAAATGATATTTTATTACAATGTGTTTTGTTCTTGAGTGCATTACTACATTATTTTTAAATTTTTATTGCACTTGTGTTATCACAAAGAACAGTGATAGGATCTTCAAACTCAACCTTCATCTCCTTCAATTTCTTCTTCATCCAAAGAACTCAAGTGCAACATGATGCTGCAACAATCTATTCTTTTGTTGTAGATAAAGAAACTAATTCCTATTTCTTACTCAGCTAAGACACCAAACTATCTGAAAGGAAGAAAACACCGCTACTCATGCTCTTCCATTCATCTATA
This sequence comes from Sequoia sempervirens, assembly GCA_007258455.2. Lineage (NCBI taxonomy): Eukaryota > Viridiplantae > Streptophyta > Pinopsida > Cupressales > Cupressaceae > Sequoia > Sequoia sempervirens. The sequence goes on along the minus strand of VDFB02000013.1, from coordinate 193,946,011 downwards.
GATCCTACCCAATCTACACCTATGTATGTTGTAAGAGTGAAGTTTTCAATCTTTTGATACTAAAGAATAAAATCCTCAGTAGCCTTCAAATATTTGAAAATTATTTGCATCACCTTCACATGAGTCCCTTTAAGTGCTACCTAAAATTTGGCAACCATTCAAACTACCTGCATAATATCCATTCTAGATACTACCACATACAACAAACTACCAATCATATAATGGTATAATATTTAATCTACTAAAGTAGATTCACCATCCTTTCTCAACTTACACCTAGTAACCATAGGTGTTGCAAAAGGTTTGCAATCTTCCATTCCAAAGTTGCATAACATCTCTTTTATGAGTTTTTGTTGTGAGATAAAAATACCTTTGTTAGATTGAAAAATATACAATCCCAACAAGAAAGACAATCATCATAACATAAACATCTAAAACTCATTCTACATAGCCTTCTAAATTTTTTGCACATTTCATCACTACTTCCTCCAAAAATGATGTCATAAATGTAAATCACAACTATCAAAATTTATTCTAATTCTATTTTTATGTACAAAATACTATCCACATAGCCTCTCTAGAATCCTTGCTACTACAAGTATCCATCTAATCTTGCATACAAATATATAGGAGTTGTCTTAAGACCATAAAAATCCTTCCTAAATTTGTAAACATAATCCAAATTTTCAATACACTAAAATCATTTTCGTTGCTCAATATATGCTTCTTCTTCACGTTGTCCATTCAAGAATTTTGAATTCACATCCATCTGATACACATTTTGATTTCCTCCTATCTAGCCACCAGATCAAATTTCTCCTCAAACTTGAGCACAACCTTTACACACAAGTCTTGCCTTGTTTTGGATCAATTCACCTTCTTCACTCAACTTGTTTTTGAATACCTACTTGGCTCTAATCACATTTTTTTCCTTAGGCCTTGGGACAAGTTCCCATTTTATATTCTTCAAGATCTGGTTTAGTTCCTCTTCTATAGCATCTATCCAACCTTTTTCATTTCTTGCTTCCTTATATGTCTTAGGTTCTATCTTTCATAGTAAATAAAAATGAACCTATTCTTTTAAACTTTATAGCTTTTTCCTAGTTAGAACCCCACTATCTCTGTCACCAATAATCTAACCTATAGAATTATTTTTATTAACATACTTAGCTAGAATTTTTAAAACAACCCCCTCTTCTAGTTCTTCAATATTTTTATGAACCGATTCATCTTCCTCTTCAACTTTTAGAATAGTAATACTCCGAATAGTTTCATCAACCTTTACATTTGCATTTTCAACTACCATCTTCAACCTTTTGTTATAACATCTATAAGATTTTATTCTTAAAGAGTAACCAAGAAAAATTCCTTCATATGACCTTGAGTAAATTTTACCCAAATTCTCCTCATCTTTCTTGATGTAGCACTTTCTTCCAAAAAAAATGAGGTTCCTTATTGATGTCAGTCTTCCTTTCCATAACTCATATGGAGTCTTCTATATCTTGTGCCTAAAATGAACTCTATTAAGAATATACGTAGTTGTCTATGTAGCTTCTCTCTAGTACATATCTGAAATTTTTTCCTAACATAACATTGTCCTTGTCATTTCTTGTATATTTTGGTTCCTTCTTTTAGCAACTCCATTTTTTTGTCATGTTTTAGGAGTAGAAAATTTCCCCCGAATTGCACACTCTTTAAAAAATATCTCATAATTCTCAACTATAAATTGTAACGCCCCGTCGTGCGAACCCCAAAGGACATCAACACAATAATAATTTTTTTAAAAAATATTCTAAACATACATGAGATGCACATTAAATCAAAAGTCATAAAACTTAATTAAACAAATTATCTTACACTTACATCGCTTGGGGTACACGAGGAGACATTACGAACTAACTCCATACAATAGCAATAAAGAATAAAAGCCAAAGATATAATCCATAACAAAGTAAACATTAACAACTGTAACACATACATGATATATCATTGATAAGAAACCATCTGTGTATGTAAATACAACATATACATGATTAAATCAACACATTGAATAACTATTGCCATGGCCAATGTCCACACAAGGTTTAACGTTACATTACAGTATAATGTTCAAGAGGTACAATGATACAAAAGTGTTTCCAAATATGAACGGAAACCATACAACAAGATAACATGATACAAATGAACAGAGGAATACACTGTATCCTAAATGGCTCCAAGACAGATACAACTCTAGAGTCACCGCAACAGCACCAATCCGCACCTCTCGATCCTCGACTGGGGACCCAATGGGGTGCTTAGTACATTCCACCCGACCATGTGGGTCCGAAGACCCACCCCTCGTGCTAAGGATATGACAAGAAAGAGACCTCAACCAAGAACATCCAAACCGGGAACCACAAGACTCAATGTCATACAAAACTATCATAAAACTCAAGGATTACAATGACATAATCAACAACATCCATGAGTCAACATAATAACATAAAGTCATAAATCTCATCACATTAAACAAAGCAATAACCAGAAACAAGTAACCAAAGGATGATCATGAAACATTTCCAAATTAAAATAAAATAATAAATAGAAAACAATTCCAAAGGCAACAAGAAACAAGGCACAAGGGTTTCTAGTGGAGAGTGTCATCGCATAGCTCTCATGGGATCTCCTGGCCCTTCCTCCAACTTGAGGCGCCGACACCCATCTATGGATCTCTTGGCTCTTCCTCCTACTTGAGGCGCCGACACCATAGGGTAGCTCATGCGGAGTCGATCACCTCTCATCAAGACGAGATTACGACTTTTCCGACCATAGCCTTCTCTGTCTATCATTAGTCTATGATAGCCCTAATGCATAGATGAGGTATACAATATTTATTATCTTGTGTGTTTTACTACCCATCCCCCTAAGTTCTATTATTAGGTTGTCACTTGTTTAACTACTCTTACGTGGGTTCTCATGTGCTCTTCCTCCTTTCGAGGCGCCGGCCCCCACGAAGAGCCACTCTCCCTAAGACCCCTAACATAAACCAAAATCCAAGGGTTGCACAACATAAAAAGAACATCATATCACCACAGAGAAACATGCGAGGCATTACCCATCTCGCTATAAACAGAGTCTCAACAATTCTTGTACAACCCTTTTAAAAATCAAGATACCAAAGCACTTGCCACATCAAGGGCACATAAAGAGAGAACATCAATTGTCAATCATCTCAAGCCTCAAGAAGCCAAAAGAACGACAACCCACAACTCATAGACAAAATACGAGTTCCTGATTACATTGCAACACAATTTAAATAACAAAGTACTCCTTGAATCAAACTTGGTCTCCAAAGGCATTCACATCAACACGAAACCATCTAGAAACAATCCTTCAACAACAAAGGTAAAAAAAAACATTCAACCGGGCATCCAAGGGAGGCCTCAATTTCCTTCTCACAAGATACTCGTACAGTTGGTACAAACAAATGACCTTTGACAACATCAACAAACATGACAACAATATAATTTAATGTTTCACCAAAATAATAAAAGTGGGAAGATTGCATTCAAAAAAGAAGCATAATCATATCACCACCAAGCATCGCATAAGTATCCAATAAATTCCACCACAAAATCAATTAATAAGACCCCCACAACTCCAAACAAACCAAGAATTCACCATGCAGGGTTAAATGAATAGAAACACAATTTAAATTAAAGAGGATTCCCAACTCACGTCAACTCAAGAAAAGTCACAATGAAAGGATCCGTCAAATCACTCATAAATCGACATGAACCCAACGAAATAAAATCATTTTCAAAACAAAGCAAACGTAAAGGAGGACACATCCAATAGGAAACATCAAATTATCCCTTAAACATACATATACATTCAATGCACATTCACTAAGGAACGTCAACATTCAAATACAATTTATCCATTCGTTTAATAAGATGTAGTTCATACAACAAAAGAGGTTTCAATAAATACTTCCTCAATAATCCAATAATTACTTTAAGTCATCGTATATGTTTTACTATGGACAAGAGCAATAAATCCCATTTCATGTTTCTACAACTTCCATATCAACACAACTATCACATTTCTTACCACATAGCTTTCCAGGCGACTACAACTAAAATCTAATGAGATAGAAGTATCATGGATGCAATTATTCAAAATATTGGTTTAACAGTAATAAACTCAATGACACAAGATTATAATATGACAATATTATTATGTGAAAATTATACTTTAAACTAACGGCACTAACTTAACTTGGTAAAATATCATCTATAACATATTAAATAGTATAATCACCATACCCCCACAAATTTTACAAATATGTACATAAAGATCAATTAACACTTCTACCCTTATACGACCACAACCTTTTAGTCTAAGGTAAAAAAGATGTGGATGATAACACCGATCTTCCCATTTACATCATTTAAATTATAGTTCATTTATTCCTTCATAATAGAGATACCATTCCTAACTAAAATATACTATAACATAAAGATAAGCGTAGCTAAGATAAAACTCCATAAAAAGAGAAAGCAAATGATTCATTGATCTACCTATATCCACATACCTACATCTAAAAGGACACATAAATTTATTTCCCTATTATCTAGTTTTAGCCCCATTCTTATATTTATTTAATAAGATCGGAACCTTTTATTAATGAATTATAGATAAGTAAATTTTTTTTCTCAAAATAACATAACCTAATAATTAAATATAGTTATCTTTTTCTTTTAACTTAGTCCAATTTATTCACTTAATAACTAATTCTCCTACATGGTAAATGACTTAAATACTAACATTATACCAATACAAATGCATATGAACAATACAACTTAAAGATCAAATGCAGCCGCTGCGATAGATTGACAAAAGAATCAACGGGATTATTTAAGTCTTTAAAGTTTCCCATTTTGATCAAAAGCTTTCTTAATGATAGGTTAACAAAGGTATCAGGGAGGTTATTTAATCCTCTACAATATTCTACTTTCAAGTGTTATAGATGTGACAGGTTGACAATGAAATTAGAGAGATTATCTAAACCTTTAAACTTCCTATTATGTTCAAGTGTGCGGCAGAGATAGGTTGATAATGAAATCAGAGAGATTATTTAAACCTATAAACTTCCTGTTATGTTCAAGTGCTGCAGTTGGGATAGGTTAACTATGAAGTCAGGGAGATTAATTAATTTATCACCCCTTTGCAAGTCTATGAGCTACAACTGTGATAAGTTACCGAAGATTTCAGGGAGGCTATTTAATTCAGTACAAATACCTCAACTCTAAATGTTGTAACTGTGATAAGTTGCCAAGTATATTAGAAAGTGAATATTGGAATATACAGATACCGCCATCTACTTGCATTATTATCATTATTTTCAAGTGCTGCAACTATGATAGATTGACAGTAAAATCAACCGATTATTTAAACCTTTAAAGATCCTATTATGTTTAGGTGCGTGGCTGTGACAGGCTACCGAAAGACAAAGCAAAGCATGGCGCTAGGTTGAAGTGTCCACCATAAGGGAAAATACCAAATGTACGAGGATGAAATAGACATCCACAGGAAGGCATTCTGATGCACATTGGTAGGGCATGATAATCGAACATTCAAGAAGCAAGTTTACTAGAAGAGATGCATGCAATGGGGAAAGTATAGACAAAGCATGTGCACTGCAGGACATGCACAAAATAGATTTGATAAGAGGCTTTAGAAAATTTCAAGCAAATGTAGTTGGTAGGTGTAAAGCCAAATTCCACACCTTTCCCAGCATCCCTTCTGCCTGCGCCAAAAAGGAAGCTTAGCAACAGGGTATGAACATCCATCAATGGAGAAAGGGTGGAAGAATCTTAGCAGACATTGCTGCAACTACACTGGTAGATGCATATGCAAAATGAGGGCTGAGACATGCAATTTGTTTGACAGAATGCCTCAAGAATGTGGTTTCATTGATTGCTTATGATTACAAATTATGCAACAAATGGTTTGCTGAAAAGGCTTTAGAACTTTTCAATAAAATGCAATTGACGGGTAAAAAGCTAGATTCCTCAACCTATCGCCAGCGTTTGGCCTGCCTAAGCCGAAATGGGTGCTTTCACAATGCTCTAGTAGACATGGATGCCAAATGTGGAGGGAACATAGATCAGGCACGTGAACTTCTTGGCATAATACCTCAAAGACATGGGGTCCCCGGGAATGCAATGATTGCAAGATATGCACACAATGGATTAGTTGAACAAGCTTTAGAACTTCCAAGAAAATGCATTTAGTAGGTGTGAGTATTTTACCTAGCCAACGCTCTCCGCACATATTCCTATTTAGTTTTTCCCTGGTGCACTTCCTCTTTCTCTCCATCACCAACACGCCTACCTAGCTTAATAGATGAATATCAGTCATGAGAAGGAATTTTTCCCCCTCCTCCCTCACAGTTGTTTTTACAATCTTTTATTCTCATGATCTCCTCTCCCTCTGAATGCCCATTCTCATGTCAATCACTTCTGTGTGTCTCGATCTATCCTCAATGAATGTTTTTCTAGATGCATTGAAGCCGAATGGTAAAAATCAAAATTGTGACATGATCCCTTGGTTCAATGAATCTGCAACTTAATTAATTTCCCCCCCAAAAGAATGGCAAGTCTTTTTGTTTTAAATCATGCATGTGCATGTGAGATATTCAAGGAAAGTTTCCTTTTTCCACTATTATTAGTTACCAAACTAAAGAGTGCCCTCTCACCTATCATGACATGCATTAACTTATTTTCATATCTTGTTTTTAAAACTCCAAAAATCCAAAACTTCTAGTCCAAAATAGACTCCACTATCTCAGCCTATTAATTTTCCTATTTACTCTCTAATAAAAAAATCAGTTCTGAAATAGTGCACGTTCACCATAATTGACCTTTCCATCTTTTAATTGCTTTTCTTTCCTTTTTCTTCATTTGAAATTAAATACTAATTTTAATAAATATTTTCACTTTAATTTATTTAAACTAAATAAATTATTAATAATATTTTATTTAATAAAAGAAATAACAATAAAACAAATTAAAATCAAACGATACCCTACCTCCCATAACCAAAAAACAATACGATGATATCACAGACAGAGGGACACTACATAAATTCTCCACCTCTATATGATCTTAGGACTTTGATTCTTCTTCTAGTTTCATTCTCTTCCATAGCCTTACATGCTTTGAAGTTCTCAAAACCTTTTGGCTTCTCTTTTAGATATGTAATCTAAGTCATTGTAGTATAATCATCAATTAACATCATAAAATACCCATCTCCTTTTGGAATATTAGTCTCATTGTTCTATACAAATTTGTATGTACCAAATCCAATGGATTTGATGTGGAATATCTCTTAGTTAGATATTTTTTCTTTGTCTACTTTCCTTCATGACATGGCTTGTAATTGATTGACTGAGGTTTCTTGATTTTTGGCATATCTTGGACTAGCCCTTTTGAACTAACCTTTACAATACCATCAAAATTCATGTGGCCTAACCTTTTATGCAAAATCCAACTCTCATACTTCAATGTATTGAGACGTCTCTTTCCATTAAGCTCATTGTGATGATAAATATTTTTTTTGTCATTCTTCCTTCCAAACTCAACTCACTAGTACTATATTTTTTGATTTCATAACCATCAATACTAAAGGATAACTAATATCCTTATCACACATCTAACTGATAGTCAAAAAATTATGTTTTAAGCATTCAACATACATAACAACATATGTCTTTGTCTTACCACCATCAATACTTAAAGGACCTTTATAGATATTTTAGAAATTGAATTGCTTCCAAGGGTACTTAAACCGCATTCAAATTCCTTGAAATTCATGAACTTACTTTTCTCTTGAGTCATATGACTAGAGCAACCATTGCCAATAATCCACAAGCTCATCCTCTTCTTCTGAGAATGCGATGTTTTTTGAGAAATCAAAGAATTCTCAAAATTCTTCTCTTCTGGAACCTTCTTCTAGGCCTTCTCTATAGCATCACTCTTTCCATTCTCCGATAACGAGAAACTCACAAAATTTCTTCTACAATTGCTTGCAATATGTCAAATATTGGTGCACTTGAAATAAATGACATTGAAACTTAACAGAGGTGAAAATACATTATTACTAACAAAATTATTTATTCTTATAAAAAAGATTCTACAATTTGTAGCCTTATGTCCATATTCATTACAACTAAAAAATAACTAGAGAAAGATAAACTTGACCTAGTATTGTGTCCTTGTCCTCTATATCTCCTCCTTTTGGTCTACACTTGAACAAATTCATCATGCTTTGAGTCATATTTCTATTACTTGTTGATGACTTCTCTAATTGTGAACTTCTAGGACTTCTCACCTCTGGACATGCCTTGATACTCTTCTTTGACTATTATGTCACCTTTTTCTTCTAATAATCAAAGATGACTTCGATTTTACTATGCAAAACTTTTTGACCTTCCAATATCTGATCCAGGGTTTCAATAATTTTACTAAAATTCAATTATAGCTATTTATTTTCTTTTTCAAGCTCCTTTTTTATTTCAATAATCTCTACTTCAATATTTTCACAATATTTGTCTCTTGCTGATAATTTCTACATCAGAACTTCTTCAACTCTTTTTTCTTCTTCTACCTGAATCTTCAAATCAACAATCATCTTTTCAGCAATCCCACAATATTTTTCTATTTTCTCCTTGGCTCTTACTTCTTCTGCAATCCTAATATTTGGTTTCTTGATCTCCTTTCCATTCCATAAAAAAGTCACCATAAGATTTGCTTCTTATTCAGCTTTTTCTCCAGAACTCATTTAAGCATCATAGTCAATAGTTTCAAAAACCAAGAATAGAACTTGTCCATTTTCATCACTAGATGTATCTTCATATTCTTCTTATGTAGAATATTCTTCTTATTCCTCATTAGTATAAAATATTTTGTGCTTTCTCTATCCTTTGGGTCTTTTTTGAAAAGACTTATTTAATTATTTTGTTCACCATTTTTAGTATTCTTATGAGGACACTTATGTTGAAAGAGTGAAGAAGGAACACTTTGATGTGTTGTCATTGATTCCAACATTGTTTGTTGACAATTTTTTTCTAATATGGTAAATTGTTTCGGTGACACCTTGACGAACAATAATTTGGCTCAGATTTACTCGTGTTGTAAGATCTACTTATGTAGTTATAGTATTTTGTTTATGTTGGATGTTGTGGTTGTGTTTCTGATATGTGGTTACCATTGATGTCAACACTATTAGCATAAATTCATTTGAAGTTGTATATGTCGAAGATATTGAGAAAATTGTAATAAATGAGTAGTAGGTTGTTAGTGGTGAAGTGAAGTTCAGTATGTCAGTTATTTCTATACATTTTTTTTATCAGAGTTTGTAGACTAAAGGGATTTTTGTTGAGTGTATCTAGTTTATCCACAGCGAGTTTTAGAGATCTGCATGAAGATTTAATCGAGTTATGAAGATTTTCATTCTAACATATTTTTTATTACTTCAGTTGGTGTTCCTAATTGAAGATGATGCTATTCCAGTTAGTTCAGTTATTAAAGATGCTTCTCTTGTGATTTGTGATGCTTGTGGATGTTCCTATATCATGCTTTATCTTTGTTGTACATTCACATTGATCGTTGTGCTCATTATCCAATATTTTCTCTTGCATGTTCATGTTTTTCTTGTTCTTAGCCGATATAGTGTTTGTAGCGTGTTGTGGATCTTCGAGGAGAAATTAATTGAAGTTTTTTTATGTTGAAGATGTTTTTTTGGGTCCTCACTAAGTTGTGGCTGACCTTGGTTGATTCACATTGATAATATTTAATGTTTTGGGCTGACAATTTATATTCATTTTATTATTTCTTTGTGGCTGACTTGTAGCGATGAAATGTCTTGTTGCAGCTAATAAAAGCGATTGTTCATTTCATTTTATGTATGCCAGATGTGTGTGTGCATGAATAATGTTCTACATCATTTGAAGGTAGAGTAAAGTGTGAAGAAGTGTTCATGTACTTAATTCAAACTATAATCAGGAATTAGTAGATGCTATTTTCTCATTTCAAACTCCGGATGGCTATAATCCAAATCTCTTTGTAAGATAGTGTGTCTTCCTTTGTAATTGAGCAGTGAGCTCTAGGCAGTGTGCCTGAATGCATGTGCATTCCCCATATTTCATTTTCATTATACTTTTAACAGGGTATAATTTTGTGGACTGACATCCACTATGGTTTTTCCCTTAATAGGGTTTCCATGTAAAAATCTTGGTGTTATGTGTGTTTCTAATGTGTTAATGATTTATGTTTTCATGGTTAATAATCAGATATGAGAATAAGGTTAATAATTTGAATAAGTTTTTTATTTTTTGTGACAATTGATTAACCCCCCCTCTTAGTTGTCTACCCTTGTATTGCAAACAATTGGTATCAAAGCAGGTTCCTTGGAAGAATTTTAATAGCTTAAGGTGATCTGAGATGGCAAGTTACAAGAACGATAGTCCAAGATTTGATGGAAAAAATTATTCTTTGTGGAAGAATTGAATGGAGTGTCATGCGAGATGCATTGGTGAACCCTATTGGAGAATTATAAGTAATATGTATATTATTCCATAGAATGGTCCTACTACTTCTGCTGAGATCAGAGATGTTGAGTATAATATTCAGGCTAAGGAAGCTTTGTTGCATGCTTTGACTGATTCTGAGATGACAAATGTTATGGATATGAAGACTGCTCATGAGATTTGGAAAAATTTGGAAACCTTGTATGAAGGTGATGCTAATGTGAAGATTGCTAAATTGCATAGTTTGAAAGGGAAATATGAAAGGTTGAGAATGGGTGATGATGAAAACATTAATACTTTCATGCAAAGAGTGAATGAACTTGTGTGTGGTATTAGATGTGCTAAGGTGCTTTGATCCCTACCTAATTCTTACAAATTCAAAGGTAGTGCTATTGAAGAGCTCCAGAATGTAACAAACATAACCAAAGATATGTTGGTTGGTAAGCTGAATGCTTTTGAGTTGAGTGAATTTGGTGACACCCTTCATAAGGTTGAATCTTCATTTAAGGCTACTACTTCTGGAAGAGATAGACAAAGATATGATCTAGGTTAAAGTTCATCTACGAAGACATTAAAGTATGTGGATGAAATTAGACAAATTGAAGAAGAAGAAAGAGAGCTAGAAGAGCTAGAAGCACTTGTTGTCAAAAGAGTACCAAGAGGAAAAAGAAAGTATGAAGGAAAATTGCCTCCTAAATGTTTTTCTTGTAATAAGATAGGTCATTTTACATCAAGGTTTCTAGAAAGAGCTACTAAACCAAGACATCACAAGCCTAGATTTGAAAAGAAGTATTACTATGCTTCTAATGAATGTGTGACAGATGATGAATCTAATAAAGGAAATAGAAGTGATGATGAATGGGTATTTATTTCTATCAAAGAAAATAATCCAGTATATATTGAATATGTTGGTAGTACAAATGTGGAGAAATCCCTAGCTGCTCAAGTTGAAGAGAAAGATGGATGGGTAATTGATAGTGTATCTTCACATCATATGATGGGAGAAAAATGTAAGTTTGTAAGCTTGGAAAATTATGATGGTAGTTTTGTGAGATTTGGTGATAATACAGCTGGTGTGATATGTAGAATAGGTTACATTTCTCTTTATGGTAAGCATAATATTGATGATGTTTTGTATATGGAAGGCTCAAAGCATAATCTTTTGATTGTTGGTCAAATGGTTGATAAGGGATGGGTATGTGCAGGATCATCGTGGAAAAAATAGGCCCTTAAGTGGCACAAAATTCAAAAAAATCAAAGTTAGGAAATTTGACGTAAAAATTTGAATAAGTTATCTATATCATTTCAAAAATATGTAAGAATAGAATTTGTAGAAAATTTAATATAGTTTCTAAACTACTAGGTTTATTTAAAAAACTAAAAATCTATTTGGTAAAAAATTTGAAATTTCAATGCAAGAGTACTTTAAATTTTAGGGAAAAAATAAGTAGGTGTCTTTGACCACCCTAACCACAATAAAATAATAATAATTTTTTATAATATTTTAGATATAAGTAGAGGACTCATGTCCTGATGTGATGCATATTTTTTTGTAATTTTTTTCCAAGTAAATAATTAATTTTGATTTTTTTATTACAACTTTAAAAAAATATAAAATCTTGTATGTTTGACCACCTTAACTTGGTCAAAACTTCATGAAATTCATTTTTTCTTTTTTTAATCATATAGTATGTGAAGCATAGAATGTGACACATGCTTTAGATTAAAAAAATATGATACCATTTGAAAGCTATAGATGTTTTTCAGTCAGCCTATCAATCAGGACTTTAGTCGTAATTCAAATAGAAAATGAATAATAATTATTTATTAAATTCAAAGTAAAGCATAATTTATATTAGTGGAAAGATGAGAATCTCCTCTAAAAAACCTTTTCATTTCATAAGTTTTGGGTAAAAAAAGGTCGTCAGCCACATACCCTACACATACCCATCATATCGCCACTTTTTGGCCCATCATGATCCTGCACATACCTAGGTGTAATCTTGAGTTCAAGGATGGAAAGTGTAGAATATTGAGTTTCAGAAATGAAATTGCATCAGGTACAAAAAAAAGGTGATATCTTTCACTTGAGTGTTGCTAGTAAAAGTTGTTTGATTTCTCAAATTGATGAAAGTTGGTTATGGCATAGGAGGTTGTGTCATGTTAACCTTGATAATATTGTCAAGTTGGTGAGAGATCTACCTAGGTTGGTGAAACCTACTAATGCAACATGAAAGGAATGTCAATTGGGAAAGAAAACTGAGATTTCATTTCAGAGTAAAAAGCATTGTTCAAATGAATTGTTAGAGCTTGTGCATACTAATTTGTGTGGTCCCTCTAAGGTTAGAAGTTTACAAGGTTACAAGTATTTCATGTTACTCATTGATGATTATTCTAGAATGGTATGGGTTACTTTCTCAAGGGAGAAATCTAAATTACTTGAAAAGTTCAAAATATTTAAAGCTATGGCTAAGACAAAGATAGGTTTGAAGATTAAATGTCTAAGATCAGATAGAGGTGGTGAATTCACTTCCGGTGAATTTAATTATTTTTATGAAGAACATGGAATAAAGAGATAATTATCTGCACCGTGGACCCCTCAGAAAAATGGAGTTGCAGAAAGGAATAATATAACAATTAAAGATGTTTCTATAACTATGATGCTAGAAGGAAATGTGCCTCATATCTATTGGACAGAAGTTGTGAGTACTGCTTGAGTACAAATAAAATTTTGAGCTATGGATTGGCCAAAAGCCTACTATTAAATACTTCAAGATATTTGGAAGTAGATGTTATATTAAGAGAGATGAAGACATAGGAAATTTTTATGCTAGGAGTGATGAAGGTATCTTTCTAGGTTATTCTACTAAAAGTAAGGCCTACCAGTGTTACAATAAAATATTGAAGAAAATGGCTGAAAGTGCAAATGTTAAGGTTGATGAAGACTCAAGTACACTATATAGGACCTATGGATATGACTCTGATGATAAAGATGACAATAAAAACAAAGGAAAGAAAGTTCAAACTACAAATCAAGTGCAAATCAATCTGGTAAATCAAGAAAATGAAGAAGAAGGAGAAACTAGTGAAAGAGAAAAAGAGAAATCAGAAGAACTTGAAGTTGAAGAACATCCTAAGAAGACTCTGAGGTATGTAAGGTTGAATCATTCATAAGCTCATATTATAGGTTATAAGAACAAAGGTGTCTAGACTAGGAGAAATATTGTAGAAGAGTATTGCTTGATATCAAAGACTGAGCCTACTAGTGCGAATGAAGCATGTAAAGATGAGCATTGGGTTGAAGCAATGAAAGAAGAGTTAAAACAAATGGAGAAAAATGATAAATGGATTCTTTTTCCTAGACCTAAGGACAAGAATGTAATTGGAACCAAATGGGTCTTTAGAAACACACTGAATGAGCAAGTTGAAGTGGTTAGAAACAAAGAAAGAATGGTATGTAAAGGATATTCATAGATGGAAGGAAATTATTTTGAAGAGACTTTTTCCCTTGTTGCTAGAATTGAAGTTGTAAGATTATTTCTTGCCTATGTTGTAATCACACGAACTACAAATTCTATCAGATGGATGTAAAATCAGCTTTTCTAAATGGTGAATTGGAAGAAGAAGTGTATGTTGAGCAACCTAATGGATTCCAATTGATTGATAAGGAAGATATGGTGTGTCAGTTGAAGAAAGCATTGTATGGACTCAAGCAATCCCCTAGAGCATGGTATGCAATATTGGATAAGTATTTGTTGAAGCTTGGATTTATCAAAGGTACTGTTGATAGTAATTTGTATTTCAAAATTCATCATAATAAAGATTTGATTGTTGAAGTCTTTGTTGATGATATCGCTTTTGGAGGAGATGATGGTTTGTGCATGAAGTTTGCTAATGAGATGCAAAATGAATTTGAGATGTCTATGATTGGTGAGATGAAATTATTTTTGGGATTGCAAATTACTTAGTTAGATAAAGGGATATTTTATATCTTAGTACAAGTATGTGAAGGAATTGTTGAAGAAGTTTGGTATGGAAGATTCAAAGCCAGTTGGTACACCTATGGTGATCAGATGCAAGTTGACAATAGAAGATGATTCTTTGAAAGAAAATTAGACAAGATATAGATCAATGATTGGTGGATTGTTGTATTTAACTCAAAATAGGCTTGATATCTTGAATGTTGTATGTATTATTGCAATATTTCAAGCTAATCCAAAGAAATATCATGTGACTACTATGAAGATAATTTTTAGATACTTGAAGGAAGTTGTTGATCTTGGCCTATGGTATCGTAAAGATGATGATCTTACTTTGAGTGCCTTTACTGATGCTAACTGGGAAGGAGATGTGAATGATAGAAAAAGTACTAGTGGTGGATGATTTTTTTTGGGTAAGAAGCTAATTTCATGGTTAAGCAAGAAGTAGAATGAAATTTCCTTGTCTACTGATGAGACCAAATACATTGTTGTTGCTAATAATTGTACTCAAGTATTGTGGATGAAACAAATGTTGAAGGATATAAGAGTTGTATATGATGAGCCTATTGCTATATTATACAATAACTCAAGTGCTATTAACATTTCCAAGAATATGGTGCTACATTAAAAAACAAAGCATATATCTATTAAGTTTCACTTTTTGAGGGAGGATGTAAGTGAAACATAAGTTAGACTGGAGAATGTGTGTACTAAGGAGCAGATTGCAGACATCTTTACCAAGTCGTTGCCTAAGGATACTTTTGATTATCTCAGAGGGAAGTTAGGGGTGATTACCCTTCCTAATCAAAACTAAGGATACATTGCATTGCATTAGTCTATGCATTTCATAATCATATCTTGTTTCAGATTGATGTTGTGGTGGCTGCTACTTAGGGGGAGTAGTTAGATGGTTCAAATATGTGATTTAGAGATTAGAGATCTTTGTCATTGATGTCAAAGGGGGAGAAGAGTCACATGAAAAACTTGTGATTATCTGGGGAGAAGAGACTTATGGGGAGAAATATTTTGTGAAAGTGTTGAGGAGAAGATGAGTCAGAACCAAAGCAAGAGTTAGTTGCATTGATGGTGTTTTTCAAATCATGTGTTGCCATCAATACCAAAGAGGAAGATGGTTGAATGTTTTGGTTGTGTTGTTGATATGTGGTTTTTGTTGATGTCAACACTATTAGAATAAATTCATTTGAAGTTGTATATGTCAAAGATATTGAGAAAATTGTAATAAATGAGTTGCAGGTTGTTAGTGGTAAAGTGAAGTTCAGTATGTTGGTTATTTTTGTACATTGTTGATTAGAGGTTGTGGACTAAAGGGTTTATTTTCTAGTGTATCTAGTTTATCCATGTCAATTTTTAGAAATCTATATGAAGATTTGTTCAAGTTATGAATATTTTCATTCTGATAGTTATTTTTCTTTCTTCAATTGGTGTTCTTGATTGAAGATGATGCTATTTCAGTTAGTTCAGTTATTGCAGATGCTTCTCTTTTGATTTGTGATGCTTGTGGATGTTTATAGATCATTCTCTATCTTTTTTGCATGTCCGCATTCATCATTGTGCTCGTGATCTGATATTTTCTCACATCGTGTTCATGTTTTTCTTGTTCTTGGCCAACATAGTGTTTGTAGCGTGTTGTGGATCTTTGAAGAGAAATTAATTGAGTTTTTTTCATGTTGAAGATGTTGTTTTGGTCCTCACTAAGTTGTGGCCGACCTTGCTTGATTCACATTCATAATGTTTAATGTTTTGGGCCGACAGTTTATATTCATTTTATTATTTCTTTGTGGTCAACTTGTAGCGATGAAATTTCTTGTTGTGGATATATAAAAGTGATTGTTCATTTTATTTGATGTATCTCGAATGTGTGTGTACATGTGAATAATTTTCTAAATCATTTGAAGGTAGAGAAGAGTGTGAAGAAGATTGAAGAAGTTTGGAGAAGTTTTCATGTGCTTAATTGGAACTGTAATAAGGCATTAGCAGATGTTATTTTATCAGTTCAAAATTTGGATGACTGTAATCCAAATCTCTTTGTAAGATAGTGTGTCTTCCTTTGTAATTGAGCAGTGAGCTCTAGGAAGTGTGATTGAATGCATGTGCATTCCCCATATTTCATTTTCATTATAGTTTTAATAGGGTATAATTTTTCGGACTAACCTCCAACATGGTTTTTCCCCTAATAGGGTTTCCACATCAAAATTTTGGTGTTATGTTTGTTTCTGATGTGTTGATGATTTATGTTTTCATGGTTAATAATCAGATCTAAGAATAAGGTTAATAAGTTGAATAAGTTTTGAATTTTTGTGACAACTAATTCACCCCCCCTCTTAGTTGTCTTCCCTTGTATTGCCAATAGTTTAGGATTTCTAAATACATCTATGTTCAAGATTTTATCATTTTTGGTTGATCAAGATGAAAGTTACAAGTAGAAAAAGATAGAAATACATTTTCTAGCTTATACAGTGCAAGATGGTATGAGTTATCTAGTTTGCATTCCTCTAGTGTTTGGAATCAATCTTAGAAATTTTGGGAAATGGTTTACAGGTGTTATTTCTACATACATTCTAGATTGTCGATGCATACATGATCATATGGATGATTGATGTTTGTCAGATTGGTTAAATTTGTGATTAGTTCTAATTCTTGGCCAACCTAATACTTGAAATTTTCCTATGAAAATTAATATGTAATGCATATGTGAAGGGGATCTATTTTAGATATGTGTTGACCCAAATTCAGGTTTTACATGTTTGATTTTAGCGTGAAGAAGTGTCGCTTCAATTTTGAACCTAACAAAGGAATTTTGAATTAAAATAGGGCTACATCTTATTAGGCTAACCTAATTGATGTATGCAGATGTAATAATGTATATATGTGGAACATTTTTGAGTTTCATAGGTGGTAGACATGAAAATTTGTTGTGTGCAAGATCTGGTATTGTGCAAACTTGCGATTTTGTGTGTGTGTGATCAGAACAAGAGCAGAATTGATGTGTATGTTGAGTGACTACTAAGTAGAGAAGTATTTTATATTCAAAGATTCATGGGAACTAAACTCAACACAAGGAAGGTGCATCATACATCAGTTCACACTTTGGATGTGTAGCCACTTTTTTTTGTATCTATTTCTAGTTGTGATCCTTATAAGGACAATGAGTCCCAATAATGAGCCCTGTAATATCTTATAACTAGTTTTAACATATTGTGATCTAGTTCTCACTATGGTTTTTCCCTCTTTGTGTTTTCTACGTAAAAATATTGGTGATCATGTGTTATGTAGTGTTTTGATCTCTTTCATGTTTTCATTCATTGCTATAGTTAGATATGTTTTGATTATTTTTAAGATTATATCAAATTGGTTTAATAGAATATTGATTCACCCCCTCTCAATATTCAAGGTGTTTAATAAATTAGCCATAAAATGTCCAACTTCTCTATAATTAAAAAATTTGAAAGGTAATTTACCTTTGTACTTACCAAAACCTCTACAATTTTTTGATAAATTTGATTCTTTTGGATATGATCCACAATTAGAATCTTGATCAACCTATTTTAGAGATACTCTAAAATTAGATTCTTTCATTAGAGAATTTTCACTTTCAAATCTTATCTCAAATGAAGTTAATGTTCCATGAATCTCAATCAACTTTAAACTATTCACATATTTAGCTTCTTCCTTTTTTATTACCATCTTTGCAATAATCTTCTCTTCCAAAGTTTCACCAAGACCTCAAATATGATTGGAAAATTCATTAACCTAAAGCATAAATGTATCAATATTATCATATTCTTTCATCCTAAGACCTTGAAAATGAGCTTTGTAAGTATGCAACTTTTCTTTTTTGACTTTATCATCATTTCCAAATTTTATCATATTTCCTTTGTTACTTTTCATTCCATCACTTTTGAGAACTTAGTGTTAGTCAAACCACATAAAAGAGCATTCCTAGCCTTAGCATTGATACCATAATCCCTCTTTCCAATCTAATCCCGAAGAGGGTTTTTATGAATTTTATACCCCTCTATAATTGAATTTCATAAGTACATACCTAAAGCCATAAAATATGAATCCATCCCAACTTTACAAATAGATCCATCAAAAATTGATACTTTGTTTCCAAAATAACTATCTTGTGCCATCCAGGATCTACCTTAAGTTGTTAGACTCTTTCAATGGAACTTGGATTTGATACAAAGGACACACAATATACTAAGAGGGAGGTGAATGAGTAGATCAAAACAATTACAACACTTCTGAAAACCTTCACAATTACTTTATAGATTTTGAACATGAAGAAAACTAAACCATATAAGCTAGTAAGTTAAGAATTTAATGCACAACACAAGATAACACATAACACAATACTTTTACATGGAAACCAAGAATGGGAAAATCCACAGTGAGAGTATCTTATAGGTAAAAATGTAATAATAAGGATCTTTTATAATATGAAGTAAGCACCAACCTACCAGAGACACCAATCCTCAAAAGATTTAGTAGGCACCAACCTATAGGAGAAACCAATCTCCACAAGAACAAAGACACCAATCCTTTCCAGAAGAAAAATTAATAGTGTATTTGAGATATGACACCAATAAACACTCGGATGCTAACACACTCTCTTTTATTCACTCTATGACACAAATATACATCCCACTCCTTGTACTTTCATTATAATCATTAATTACATTGGTTACACTTTGTTTCTTCAAGATACATCACATTACACAGTCACTCAATTCACTTCATTACAATGTATCTGAACATTTGAAATATATACATGACACTACATTAACACTCTACTATGTCAGTCAAGGATCTACACCAACCTAGACAACATAGGACATACCTAAATTCAAATTACATGAAATGTGTAATATAAAGGTCCAATATTGTTGCCACACTTGAAACCTTACGTGATCAAGGGAACCTTAAATAGGTCCTATCCTCACTCATGCTTGAATTGAATTCTACACATTTTTAGTCATTACGACACATTCCTTGAACTTGGAATAGCTTGATGAAGCTTTGCATAATTAAAACTCCTCACATAATAAGTTGCACCACCAAAAACTTATGAAATTGATAAAACTAGTAT
Source organism: Sequoia sempervirens (assembly GCA_007258455.2). NCBI lineage: Eukaryota > Viridiplantae > Streptophyta > Pinopsida > Cupressales > Cupressaceae > Sequoia > Sequoia sempervirens. The sequence continues at coordinate 193,926,342 of VDFB02000013.1, read as the reverse complement.
AGGTATACTCTCCTTCTAAACCATAGAGATATGTAACACATTTCTAGAAGAAATGCCACCCATATTGAATAATTTCTCCATGCAAAATATGTCCTTCTAGACCACTACAAAAATTTCTAGCTACATACCTATCATGGTATAATGAATACATGAACTATCTAAAGATAGTCACACCACAACTAATATGATGTAAGATATGATAGATTATATATCCTACACACTATCAAACAACACACTATCAAAACCTTCAAAATGTTGTCAATACTTTTACTTTTACAATCTGTCTTCATCTTGAAAACCTTCACAATTACAACCTTGAAAAAATTTGATAACCATTGTCAAACACAATGACCTAATGAAATCAACTTGAAATTAATGATAGCCTATTCTCAACAAAGAACACCATGGAAAAATTCAAAATAGTTTAATTTCACATGCTACATGATAGAGATATGTCTAACAAGTTTTCTGATGAGGCCCTATCCATGACTATGAAATTAAGGTGAGAGGTTGGTGAGGTCACTAAGAAGATTAAATATACAAATCTTACTTTAGAAAGTGTCCATGAGGCATTTGTAGAGTAAAGTGATGAGCTCTATGAGGCTCAATAATTTAGGGAGCTAGATTGCATCTAGGAGGAATCTAATCTAGCACATTCCAATAGGAGTTTGGTCCAACAAGAGGATTGATCTAATCTTTAGCTTGTTGTTGATCCTTTATTTGAGATGGATTCTAATTTGACTCATGAAAATATTTTGTTTGAGTTGGATAATGAAGATCTAACTAATTGTAGTGATGAGATTGGAATTAATTATCAAATTCAAGACCTAGGTCCAATTTCTTACCATGAGATGTTGTCTTAAGATTGGAATAGTGGGTCAACCTCTAATGTTAGTACCACTACAAAATTTTAGATCATCTTGTACATGACTGAAAACCATGATCCATAGATGAGTTGGATGGTCTTTTTAGCCCAACAATTGAATATTTTTTGGCTAAGGTTGGATGGTTGAGGTAATTTGACCATAGGAGATGTTCCTATTGCTACTTCCATACTTATCTCTCCTATGTTTTCAGTTGGATTTTAGATTGGTCATTTTTGTCCTTATACTTTTTTATTTATTATAGAGACATCCTTTCATGAGCAGATTATTGTTGAGCATTAGCAAAATTTTAGGCAATTCGTTGTAAGTATTTTCTTAAACATAATTCATTCCTTCATTGCTTCCACTTTAGTGAGAAATGGTCACTACATCTACTTCATGGAGATGGCATGTATGATAAAAAATGATAGTTCAATGATTGTATTTGTTTAGTTGATTTGGTGTTCCTAGGACCTTCCATTTGACAATTGGAGGTTAAGTGTTGATGCTATGATTGAGGACAATGACAAAAAAAAGCATTTATTTGTTGGTTTATTTCATAGACCTAGTTGTGATTGATTGGACTCAGTGGTGGTGATAATGGGTATTGTGTCTTATGGATGAGTAGGTCTTCTTGTACTTTTCCAAACACCATGACCAGTGGTGAGTTAGCTAAACTAGTCTTTTTTGAGTTACTTTGGCTAGGTATGATACATGGTGTTGATTTCAGTCCTCTCAAGAATTTCAAATGTGGGTTGTATGGTGTCTTATTTTTAGGATTCTAGGAGAGAAGAGCTCAATTTGAGTATGGTGGATTTTGAATGGCATACTATCAACTTAGTTCTCAAGATAAATGGTTGCAATTAGGGGAGTATTATCATACCCCTTTCCATTATATGTTCTTTGGTATCTCTCATTTTAGGCTCTCTATAGTTATGATTCTCTATCTCTTTTGTTAAGTTCTTATTTTCAAATAGTAGAGCCCCTAGAACAAGTGACTTTTTCCTAAATAGTTAAGAGGACCTAGGGTCATTCAAAGACAATTCACACCTTGCATAGGATCAACAAAAACTATATGAAAATAGGAAGATAATGGATATATTATTTAAGGTTGTTGTTTGTCCAGGTGTGAACTCTAATTTCTAGATTGGAGATTTATTTGGGTTGTAGCCATATAATAGAGTTTCCTAAAGAAAGGTAGAGTGGAAGGTTCAATGGTTCTAATGAAGTCATTGAGGAGGATGGAAAGGTAGTTGTTAAGTTGGATGTACCACCACTTTGCAACATACAAAATGCCACTCATGTTTCATGTCTCTTGAGAGTGGTGGGACAATAAAATGTAACCTCTTTTAAAGTTCAACCATTATATGACAAGAGGAAACTGAATTTTGACATCTAAAATTATTATTGAAACAAGAGAGAAGAACATAAGGAACAAAGGTATCATCAAAAACTTAATCAAATTTGAAGATGCAACATGGGAAATGATAGAAGATCACAACCATCCAAGTCATCATTGCTTGAGAATAAGAAATATTGGGGATAGAGGACTTTTAATGTCTAATTTTCTAAAAATATATTCACTATTTTTGGTAAACTTGGTTTCTTAAGTAGCAAGTCAAGACCTAGGGATGAATCGAGAAATTTGGGTTTTCAAAGTGAATTAATTAAATTATTATTGAGTGAAAATTATATGAATATTCATAAAATTATATTTTTGGGACCAAGTTGGGTGTGGGTTTCTAGAGGAGCTTGTTAACAGTCAAATTGTTGATTCTCCTCTTAGTAGCGACAATTACAAACTTTATGGAAATAAATTATTGTTGGCATGAGTTACAAATTTTCAAATTCATGTTTCCCTCCCTTGGGCTTGGAATTTGGGTGCCAAAATTAGTGTTGGTAGTGGTTTGATATATTATTTCTTGTTTTCCAAGTTGAGTTTCATTCTATACATTTCTTTCTCTCAAAGGTTGGTAAATTGATGAAGGATGAATCTCTAAAGCTAGTAAAACAAGGGGATTGATGTTGAAAGATAGTGGTTCCAAGGTTCTCCAAGTGCAATCTTGTTCAAAGATTGCCATTGTGCTAAATTCTTTCCATTTGTGCTCTTTATTCCAATTTTATTATAGGAGTTTGTTGCAGTTTTGTGTGCATAGTGTATATTTATGAGTTTTAGATTGTAGTGTTGTTGTGAGCAACATATTTTGATGTTATTACAACATTCATGTATGCATTTTTCTTCTTGAAAATTTGTATGAAGTTTGGGGTGAGTTTGTGTGGAGTTTGTAGTTATTCATGGTCATTATCTGATGTATATAACGGAAAATATGATGTAATTCCATGTAAGGATCAATAATAAATCATTTTATTTATGTTGCTCCTTACCTTATTTCTAATTTGATGCATTTTGGTGTTATTTTCAAACTACGTAATTTGCTCTCTTTTTAATTTGATAGAATTAATAATCCTAGAATATGAGATAAGTTCCTTTTGTTAAAAACCATGAGATTTTCTAGATCTGAGTTAACTAATTTGTAGGATATCATAAGTTGATCAAATTTGAAGTTTATTTTAACTTGGGACATTATGCACAAAATCTGCATTTTCTCATCAACAAATGAAGATCCAACAACCAAACCTAGAAGACATAAGCTACTGACCAGGGACCTTGGGCCTATGAAATAAGTTTTCAAATCCAGGTCCTCAATCTAGGGTATCCTTGCACCCTAGACAACTAAGATCCTACTCAATTTTAAACCCAAGATGCATCAACGTCTTCCTTCACTTTTCAAGAACTCAAGTTCGTCTGCGTGTTTTCAATTTTTCATAATTCATAATAGAGCCCTGCATTTTAATAGTTCACATTGTTACATCATTACATGACATCAAAATCCAATCTCTAAGGCCTTCAAATAATCAAATCCAAAGTTAATTGACTCACCTTTTAGGTTGCAAGTTAGTCTCCCACCCTTGTCAATCTCTATTCCAATATTTATTAGGAAAGACTTGATCCTAGTGATGTAGACACTAGAAATAAGATCCATATTCCTATGAAACAATAGATTCTTAGATAATCATCAAACGTAAAATATTAATTTTTAAACAATGATGAAATGATTATACATAACTTCCACAATATTCTCCATCATTAACTGTAAAACTAAATATCCTTAATCTTTATATTTAATTTTCATAAATTTAATATAATTATTAATCTAACTTTAATTAATTAATTTACTAATTATATTTATTAAATCGTTCTAGATTTATATAAAAAGTGATTCTATTCCCATATTTTTTTTTCAAATTTGATACATCATAATTCAAACGAATATGAAGTCATTGTTTCAAAATCTAAGACGTTAGCATTACGAAAAGAGATGTGTTGGCGCAAAAAGCAAGTGCAGCAGATGCTCCCCTTCATTCTTTGCTTGATAAAATCAATTTCCTTTTATGATATGATATGAAACGAGACAGATGAATATGGTCTTCTTTTGGTTTGATGTGCATGAATAATTAAAGGAAGATGATGGGGAATAACTGCATAGAAAAGATGAATGGAATGAGAATTGTACAAAAGGCACCGCCATTTTAAAGAAAGATGGAAACAAATGTAAGAAAAGATGAAAAGAATGTGAGTCATAACAGTTTTCTGAACTAACTTGGGATGCGAATGCAGGCATCCTAAAAAATGTGGAGTTTACCCCACATATCACCAAAAGACACAGCCACTATAATTATTGGATCAGTTGGGCCACGCAATTCTACATTAGCTAGTAGACATGTAGCAATTTACCTTCGCCCAAGTGTCTTTGGAAAGATAACCGAGTTAGGCCTAAAATCATGGAATTGTTTTTGAACTGAACATTCTGAAATCTCTAACAGTGTACATCATAAGTTATTGTAGAAGAACAATACTTCTATATATAAATTTGATGTTTTAAGTATAGATTTGAATTGATGCACACATTTGAATTGCAACTTGCAAATATAAATTAATAAGATGAGGACTATTGGAAAGTAATTGCTTTCATTTCAAAATATAAATGTTTCTGAGATTTATGAACACCTTTGAGAAATGTGTTAATTGTTATGAAGCAGTTGTTCTTATTCAAAATATTAATTGAAAAAAAATCAATATCATTGAACTACTATTAAACACAACAAACACACATTCAATGAGTCTGACATGGTGTATGCTAATGCAATAATCTGATAATTATCTACATTATTTTTGTTCTACTTATCAATTGAACTCTACATATGATCAATAGTAATGCTCTTGATCATTTTGAAATGAATGAGTGAATGTGTTTAAGTACAACCTAGCACTGAAATCAAAACAAGCATGTGCTAAGTCGCCTCAAAACAACTAGTGAAGTGGTTAAGAATATCTAAAATTAAATTTTGAATTTTGAAAAGTCAATGTTGAGATATGCGACTATGGAGATGGCCTAGGTAATGGATGTACCTATGGATATAATCTAGCATGATGAAAAGTGGATCAAGGGATTCAAAATAAAAATGGATGAGATCATTTATAATGGGATAAGGATATTGTAATGTCATGTATTTATTTGGCATAAGAGCATTCTACTTGTAATCTTAATTTTATATGTAGGATGTGATTTAAACAATGTAAGATCAAAAATTAAGGGAAAACGGGAACAAGATTGGTATGGAAAATTTACCATTACATGCTTCTACCATTTTGATGTCCATGCAAGCTACTAGGTAGAAATTAAATATTTTTAGACACTTAAAGAATATTAATCTATGTAGAAAAACAATTAATTATTTAAAACCATTGTTTGAACAAGGAAGAAAGTTCTTTTAAATCATGTTCCTTAGACTTGCACTTGGGAAAAGGGTACATGGATTTTTAGGTAAGGTTATGATATTGTTAGTATTTTGTGTTTGTTGTTCTTTCTCATAGATTAGGTGTAGCTATTATTTTTCTATTATCCATTTCTTACTTTTTAAAAGGGTTAAGGCCCCATCAAAAACCCTTCTTTAAGAATTAAAAACAAATGATTCTTCAATTCTCTCCACAATGAGGGATCCATTACAAACATACAAACTATAACTAAGAAATGCAATGAGTATATCATATATCACACATTTAGAATAAGGACTAACTATGTAACTAAAATTTGAACCAAACTCACAAACAGAAAAAGTAAAGGGGAGAGGGGTAATATAATTTTTCTATTATAAAAACTAATAAAAGTTCCAACTATGACTAAATATTTATTCTTATGATCAACTATGTAGATAAGATTGTTCAATCTCACTTGAGTAAGAAAATCAGTATGAACCTATCAATAAAACTAATAGTCACATAAATAATTATAGTGATATATAGTCTTCCCTTCAAAGTGTTTTAATATAAATAATATAAGGGACTAACATGGGAAAATATAAGGGTTTAAACATGATAAGTCATGTAAACATAGTAAAAATTATCAACATGTGATAACCGTGTAAGAATATAATAAGATCATCATGAATGCACATGTAATAAAGGAAATGCACTATGCTCCTCCATTTTTTACCCCCACTATGGGTAAATGAGATAATAATACTCATAAATACTAGGTAAGTATCATCTATGTACAAATAAGATGCAAACAATATTAAAATGATAGCGATTATAATATATGCAAAAAAAGTATATAAGCATCATTAAAAATTATATACATACAATCATTGGATATAAGTGTTGAACACCTGAAATACTAAGATGGTGGGTGAATTAGTATTCCTTTAAATGACTTAAATATTTAAACATCCAATACTTAAATAGCATATTCAATTGCATCAATGAAAGAAAGTACAAAAACATCCAATAACATCACATAACACATGCACACCAAGATTTTTACATGGAAAATGCAAAATGGGAAAAACCACAGTGAGGATTAGCTCACTATATACTATAACCAATTATAGTATATTACAAAAGTGCTCATTGTAGGTGGACTCACTATCCAAGTACACTCACTTCCCACTGAGAAAATAAAAGAGATAGAAGAGATTATGGCACACAAATAAGTGATGAATTGTTACAAAATGCATCTACAATATGCTGGAATACAATTCCATTGAAGCTCAAAATACAAACTTAAAACTCTTCATACTGATATGATTTAATTCTCCACTTTTCTCTACATTCACACAATTCGTATTCACAAAAAACTTATCACGTATCCTTTATTTTCAAAATACAAAAATATAATTTACATATTTGATTCACTTAGAACATCAATTAGGTTGACCTAATTAGATGCAATACACAAAATGTAACTTGTCAGCTCAAGATCTATCCACACTCGCTTTAAGCCAAGATTCAAATCTTAGAACACTTTGAAATAGGTTGGCATGGACATATAATAGATCCCACATAACTCTACAATACTTATTTAAGCTAAATGCATACCTTCAAACCTATTAGGTCGGCAATGTAGAGGACCTAATACAAAAAAATCTCTAATTGTATATCCATATTCAAACACACATACCTCAAAACATTATGCCAATTGGAATACACACTCATCTAACATTTTTGAAAACTTCGACAACTCCACAAAGCCAAAAACCAATCTACGAAGAACTACAAACTCACTAACTCATATACATTGAATTAGAAATGTCTGAAACTACCAAGCCAAAATTTGGTTACTTATAACTCCAAAACTAGAAACCAAAACAAGATGAAATTCTAGAATTATGTTCTTCTACTAGCGAACAAAATTTTACAAGAATCACAGATCAAAATATTCAACAATAAACTAACAGGGACCCAGTTACCAGATCCCCTATACACAAAATCACTAGTATTAACACTTAGTCAATTTTCATCACAATTATTTTCACCGAATCAAACCTTCTTGTAAATTTTCTTTCACAATCATCTTCAACAATGCTCATAATGCCCAAATGGATTTATAGCATAGCCTTTGTACCAAGATACAATGTAAACATCAATGACAACACTCTAGTGCATAACTATATGTACAACGTGCTCATGTTGCCAACAAAGGCATCAAAGACATCTCCTTAATCTTCCAATAATCTGCCAATTTTTTATTTATGGCAACATACCAAAACATCTCCAAAATTTCTCTCTATAATTACTCTCCCCTTTAACATTAAGGGAAAAGGGCATCTATATCAAGTCTTCATTTACGTCGAATATCCCCCTAACAAATATGTTCATATATACAAACTAAAAATTGAAGTAACTCCCCCTAAGAATGTCATGCACCAAAAACATATAAAAAACTTGTAATAAAACATTATATACATAGTCTGCATATATACAAAGAAATATGAAACAATGAACTAAAAAATGCATAAAAGAAAATTAACTGTCAACCAAAGGAGGTTGAATCTTTAAGCCTCTCAATATGGGCTTGCCAATATTGCTTGCCTTCTTCCTAGATTCTTTTGGCTATGCCAATAATTCTGCACTGGGTTTCAAGCTGCTTCAAAATGTCTTCCCCTTCTTCTGGAGTGTTAGGTACCATATTGACATGTGTGGCTTTCTCAACACTCATTAGGGCACTAACAATTAATGGGAACTTTGAGTTCACCACGTCCCTAATTTTCCTCAACTACACAATAATATTTTACTTTTATCCTTGTAGCTCAAATTATTTCTCATGTAAGTCCTCAATCATCGATATTATGCTTCCATCTAGGTCTAGTGCATGATCATATGTACTAGAATCTTTATCTATTTGTGACACAATCAAGTTGATTTCATCTTTTTATAATGACAGAAAAAGGTCCCCCCTAACATGGCCTTGATTTAGTGTTGTAATATGTCTAACATATTCACATTAGTTCTTGGACCCTTATGAACTAAATGAGCTTATTGGTGCCTTATTTGGAGTGTTGTAAAGTGTTGTAACACACTTTCACACTCTTCTATGGTTTTATTTAATAATTAGGATTTTGTATATTTTAATTGGCCTTATTTTACATCTACAATCCTCATTTAATGCATCTTTTTGAGGATAATCCTAACACAAACCAACATCCAATCATAATTTAGGTATTTTTAGCTTGTGTGGCCTAGATTTAGTGATTTGGGACTCATTTACTACCTTGGGAGAATGAGTCCCACCTAGGTTTTTGGGTCTCAAACCCGGTTTCAAACCATTTTAAGCACTTTTTAAAATGGTCGCATAAATTATGCCGAATGGGACTCATTTGCCAACTTGGCCGAATGAGTCCTGTGTGGCCCAAAATACAAATTAATTCAATTTTTTGGTAGGATTTTATCCTCCTAGATTTTATGTCAGCTTGTAGTGTTATAATTTTGGGAATTCTTGCATAATTAAGTATAATTACAAGTTTCTTTCACTCATTTTAAGCCTAGCAAGTTGAATGTGATTCCTTACAACAAGTTTGAGTTCACAAGAGCATTCAAGTGCTTACAAGATCCTTCAAGAGTCTTCAAGATTAGACTGCCAAGCATTTTAGAGCATCATTCAAACATCAAAGCATCATGTCAAAGAGTTGATGCATCATGTTGGTTTTTGAGCTAACAATTGTGATGTAGGATTTTATGATTCAAGCTAGCATTTCATTCACGATCTACCACATTCAAGCAAGAGTCAAGATCTACATCCATTGGAGCCATCTCATACATATTTGTAGCACTTCATTGCTAGGGTTTGGTGAGTTTCAAAATTATATTTTGTTCATTCATTATTCTCCATTCCTATTTCATTTCATTTCAAGGTTTGACCAAGGAAAACCCTTATCCACTAACAAAAAAACATTTTCCCCTCTCTTTAGTGTGTTATTTGCAGGTTTAGATTTAAGATACATTTAGGAGCAAGTTTGGAGAAAGTTTTCAAAGAATTGGGTATGTGCAGGATCATGATGGGCCAAAAAGTGGCGATATAATGGGTATATGTAGGGTATGTGGCTGACAACTTTTTTTTGCCCAAAATTGATGAAATGGAAAGGGTTTTTAAAGGAGATTCTCAACTTTCCACCAACATAAATTATGCTTTACTTTGAATTTAATAAATAATTATTATTCATTTTCTATTTGAATTATGACTAAAGTCCCCGATTATAGGTTGATTGAAAAGCATTTATAGCTTTCAAACGGTATCACATTTTTGAATCAAACATGTGTCACATTCTATGATTCACATACTATAGGATTAAAAAATGAATTTCATGAATTTTTGAAGTTAAGTTGGTCAAACATACGAAGTTTTTATTTTTTAAAAGTTGTAATAAAAATTCATAATTAATTATTTACTTGGAAAAAAATACAAAAAATATGCATCACATTGGGAAATGAGTCCTCTACTTATATCTAAAATCTTTATAAAAATATTATCATTTTATTGTGGTTAGGGTGGTCAAACAAACACCTACTTTTTTTTTCCTTGAAATTTAAGTACTACATTGAAATTTCAAATTTTCACCTTGATAGATTTTTTTTTTTAAATAAACCTAGTAGTTTAGAAACTAAATTCAATTTGTTACAAATTCTATTCTTACATGTTTTGTAAATAATATAGATAACTTATTCAAATTTTTACATCAAGTTGCCTAACTCTAATTTTTTTGAATTTCATCGCCACTTAAGGGCTTATTTTTTCCATGATGATCCTGCACATACCCTGCTTAAAATTGTCAAAGTTGTAAGCTTACATTGGAGATACTTGGAGAATGTCTACATGTTGCAAATTAGGGTTTTGGATCTGAAAACCTCAAGAAGCAGATTGAGAAGATAAGAAGAGTAGATTCAAAATCTGAAGTTTTAGAAAACCCTAACTAGACTGATTCACCACGTTTGGTGACTGTGTCCTAGTTTAGGTCAAAATTCATTCTTTTATAGATTCAGATACCCATGTACCATATTCTCGTTTCTACATAGAAACATAGATTTAGGACTGATTCACCTAGCTTGGCATATGAGTACCACTCACCATTAAATTCAAAATTTCCAACATTCCAGGACCTCATTCAATCTCTTTCATATTTCCAGGTGCACACATTTCATCTCACAACTTTTTATTCTATTTTATTTTCATTTCTAGGTCATTTAGTTAAAGTTTGTATTGAATTAGGGTTTAGCATTACATCCTGCATTACATTTTTCTTTCCAACTGTTTACTTGGTGGTGAACCCCTCTTTAGTTTACAATCAACCTCTAGGACAACCCTATTGCAAGATCTCTTTCTCCTTTGCATTGAGATCTCTATGGTTATCCTTGAATGAAATTGGAAAGTGGGTGTGCTCTATGTCCTAAACCATACGATAGCATGCAAAACCACTTTCTTTCATTTCACTTTGATACTCTTTGTAGCTTCGGGCCACTTCATACAAAATTGAAATAAGGCTTTGAACTTAGCCATGCAATCCTATGCACCCTTTAGACTATCTTGGAATTTCTTGTATGCATGTGAATACTTTTATGTGATTTCCAATAGCCTCTTATCACTCATCTTTTTGTTCATTTCTCTTTCCAATTCCTTTTTCTACTTTTCTTCCAAATTGGAGGCATATTCTTTAAATGAGGCCATCAACAATTTAAGGTTTTCCATACCTGACAGTGAATTATCAATTGTAGTCCCAAGTACATGGCCTCTTTTAGTGTCTTTACTACCTCCTCAATTAACTCTCAACTCTTTTGGTGAGTTTCTATTATCTCCTTTTAGGTGGATGCATGGAATATGTCACCCTACTAAAGCTTGTGGAGTGGGGAGATCTTCTCAAGGTCCACATTCCCTTATTGCATAGGTAACTATAGTAGTTGGGATGATACAATAGGTTAGAAATTAAGTTGCATGCTTAGTAAGTTCTTCAATGACTATCTAGAGGTTTCAGAGGATTCACTAGTATCCTTCACACACTTTGCAATATTTTCCTTCAACTTCCTTTACATCTTAATAGATGTTACTTGTGTCTCCACTTCAATTTTTTCATCTCCAAATGCATCTTCATTCTTTTCCTCACCTTCCTTATTATTTTCCTAGTCATCCTTCTTATCTAAATCACCAATCTCTGATGAGGGCACGATCCGAGACTTAGAAAATAACCCACAAACAAGAGAATAATTTTATTATTCAGAAAATGGAGCTTCTTACATGTAGAGGATCTCAAATCCCCAAGTTCTACAACACATGCAAGTTACAAAAAGCTACAGAATCACCCTTTCGCAATATGTGAGCTTGTCCCCAAAAAGTTACCCAAAAATTAGAAACCCGCCCATAAATAGAGATCCTCTTTAGTTTGGAGCCAAAACAACATTCAAATTTGAGTTTAAGCGGTTTGGCATTGAAAAATTACAACTTGAAGTTCAAATTTCAAAAGAACATTTGCAATTGTATCTTCTAGAAAGTGTGTCAACTTCCTAGGGCCATAACTTTTGATTCGGAACTTCGATTTGTGAACCGTTTGAAACATTGGAAAGGTCTCAAAGTCAATAACGCACTTGAAATATGCTATGCCAATTTCAAAAAGTTTTGGGGCTGATCCAGAAACTCTAAGTGCCTCAAATCTAACTCAAAATATTTTCAGGTGCAAATCTAGGAAACTAAAACTGCAATATCTTTCCACCCAGGAATAGAAAATAAAAACTGTAAATTGGGAATTTCATTATGACAAAAAGGGTATCCAAAAATGTAAAAACATATAAAAACTAAGAAACTTGAAATTTAACTATTTTTGGGTGATGCAAGATTGCCCTTACACCACTGGATGCTCCTGCATCAGACACCTAGGGTAATTTGAGAAGTGACCTGTCATGTCTCAAATGGTTGAGGAAAACCCAACTAGTCAACTACTACCTTAGATAGATAGGATGAATCTTCCATAGGCCTTCCTCTCCATTTCACCAGATATTCTTCATATTGCCTATTTTTGGCACTCCTTCCCACATGACTATCCAAGATTCTTTCAATCTCCTCCCTTTCTGAAGTAGGTGCTAGAATGCCATACTGCCCTATTGTTGGTGCTTCCTCCATTCCACCTTCATGATACTCTATCAAATCTGAAATGTTGAACACAGGGGAAATGTTGATTCCATCAGGAAACTCTACCTCATATGCATTCCTTGAATCATGCTTTTTCAAAATTTTACAGGGACCGAATTTCTTCATCTTCAATTTGTTATAGGTTCCCATAGGAAACCTTTCTTTCCTCAAGTGGACCATTACTTCATCGCCAGTCTAAAACTCCTTATTCCTCCTTTTTCTGATCTGCTTGAGCCTTATATTGCATATTCATCTTATTAATGTGCTCTTGTACCTTCTCATGTGTATTCTTGACGTGCTCTACAAAATCTTTAGCTTCAACACTTATTTTCTTCGCTTGGTCCATCTTCCTCAATTCTGGAGCTGTTCTGGGGCTACCTCCATACACAATCTAGAATGGTGATCTACCAATGCTTCTTTTGACAGAATTGTTGTACGAAAATTCTACCTGGGGTAAGATCAAGTCCCATCCCTTTGGTTTATCTCCTACCAAACATCTCAGTAGGTTACCCAGACTCCTGTTAACAACCTCTGTCTGTCCATCGGTTTGTGGATGGTGTGCAAAAGTGAGCTTTAACTCTATCTTCAGCTTCTTCCACAAGGTCCTCCAAAAGTACCCCACAAATTTGGTGTCATGATCTGAAACAATACTCTTTGGCAGACCATGTAGCCTCACCACCTCTTTGAAGAACAAGTCAGCAATGCAAACCGCATCATGGGTCTTCTGGCATGGAATGAAATGTGTCATCTTCAGAAACCTATCAACCACCACAAAGACTGAATCATTCCTCGCTAGTCCTTTTTGGCAAGCCAAGAACAAGTCCATATACTTATATCCTCCCACGGCCTCTCTGGTATAGGTAAGGGCTGATATAAGCCTGTATTCTAGCTCACTCCTTTAGCCATCTGACATAGCCTGCAGTTTTGTACAAACTTCTTCACATCCTGTGACAACTGAGGCCAATAATAATGCTCACTGATAATGGCAATGGTCTTATCCCGACCAAAATGTCCCGCCATTCCTCCACTATGCTTCTCCTTTATCAGGTTCTCCCTCATGGAACTCCTTGGGATACACAATTGACTTCCTTAAATAACATGCCATCCTAGATTATGAAATCCAGCCACCTTGTCCTGTCCACTATAACAGATTCCTTGCAAGCTTTCCAAGCCTTTTAAGCAAATTAGGGGATCTGTCACAGACAAGGTTCAAGTTCATTGAACCCAACCACTTCAATTGCATCTTTTTCATCAATGTATGCCTCCTACTTAAGGCACCGCAACCCTATTTGACTTCCCACTCCTATGTTTGGAAAACAAAGGTATAACTCCTACAAAAAATCTACCCATTTCATATGCCTTTGATTTAATTTTCCCTACTATTTAGGTACTGCAAGCCCTGATGATCAGTATATAGAACAAATTCCTTTGGCAACAAATAATGTCTCCATTTCTTTAATGCTTGAACTATTGCATAAAATTCCCGATCATATACAAAATACTTTCTCTTAGCATCATTTAACTTTTCACTAAAATAGGCAATGGGCTTACCTTCTTGGCTCAACACTGCTCCAATGGCACAACCACCGGCATCACAATCCACCTGAAACACCTTGTTGAAATTTGAGTATTAGAACAAGTTGCTCATACCTCTCAAGGCTTCAATGGGGCCCAAAACTTTGCCACTCCAAAGGTTCCACTTGAATTCTTTTTCTATCCCCCTCTCTCATTGTTCTCTCAGCCGAGGTCCACAAATACTACTGAAGTTTCTAATAAAATTTCTATAAAAACTAGCCAAACCATGGAAAGATCTCACCTCGATAGCAGTTCTTGGGGTAGGCCATTCTAGAATAGCCTTCACCTTCTCTCGGTCCATCTTGAGACCTTTTACTGAGACAACAAACCCTGGCAATACTAACCTCTTCACAAACCGCATTTCTTCAGATTAATCAATAGTTTCTCTTCTTTAACTTCAAAGGCTCTCCTCAATATGCATCGATGTTCATCCAACGCCTTACTTAAAATAAAAATATCATCTAAATACACACAACAAAACTTCCCGTAAATTTTTAGTACCCTCGCTCATGAGCCGCATGAATGTGCTTGGTGCATTAGTTATCCCAAAAGGCATGACTAACCACTTCTACAAGCCCCACTTGGTTTTGAAGGATGTCTTCCATTCATCTCCTTCTCTAATTTAGATCTGGTGATATCCACTCTTCAAATCTATCTTTGTGAAGTACTTAGCTCCACTCAAACAATCCATCGTCATCCATCCTTGGTAGGGGGAAATCAGATTTCTGATTGTTATTTTGTTTATGGACGAGAATTGCATAATATCCTCCACTCCCCATCCTTCGGTGCTAGTACTGTAGGTACTACACATGGACCTGCTAAACTCTCCCATATCAAACCTCTTTTCAACAACTTGAACTTGTCTCGCTTAACTCCTCATTTTCTCACCGGAGTCATTCTATGAGCTTTATTGTAACCGGCTCGAGGAATCAAGTCAATCTCGAGGACCGGATTCTCCTTATTGGTGGTAAACCCTCGTGTACATTATCAGAAACAATATCCTGAAACTCATCCAACATCCCAGAAACTTCTTCTGGAACCTTCTCACTATCCTCCTTACTCACTCTAGGAATCAATGCATAACACACACGCTCATGCTTCATACCTTCTAAAAAATTTCTTCCATTTACATAACAAATTCTAGCACTACTACATACCTTTTCTTCAGTCTCCTTCGTGGGGTTTCAACTTGTGACCTAACACCATCCCCTTGTCAAGGAATAAGTGTTTGCATGGCCATCATGTATAGCTCACCTATCAACTGCCATGGCCTTCTCTTAACAACACATGTGACATGCATCCATGGGATGATATCGTAGTACCTCATCATGGTAGCTCTACCCTTGAACTCTTTACTAGGCACTACTCATTGACCAAAACTTTGTGGTCTTTTCTCAAGAACCGTGCAATCCAATACTGGATGTGTTCTTCCCCTTCAGCTTCAACTTTGTGACCAATCTCTCTCGACAACCAAATTATCAATGCTCCCACCGCCAATAATGACACATCACAACAGCCACACTTGCACCTTGTGCAAAATATTCTTCCTCCGCCTCGTTCCTTTCCTTAGTCACCGTGGCTCTCCTCATCACCAGGGCTTCCCCTTTAGCATCATTTGAATGCCCGATTGGCCCTCATCTACGCGAACTCTTCTTAATGACCTTTCCTCGCCTTTGTCCTTCTTCCTTAGTTGTGGGATATCTGTTTGATGTTCTTCACCACTTTCACCGGAACACATTCTTTTGAAACCACCTCTTCTAGATCCTTGTCCATATCTCCCTCGTCCTCTACCTCTTTGATCATCACTGTTTTGATCACGAGGGTGGTAGAAGTTATCATTACTTTGGCTTTGGCCGGTACCCACATCTTCACTTTTCTTTTCATCATCATTTTGGCTTCCTAAAGGTCTTCCACTACCCTTTCCACTTTGACCTCCTCGTCCTTTTTGCTTGCCATCAAATCTTTTGTTTAGCTTCTCTTCCACTTTCAGAGCAAACCGATACACATCCTCAATGGTGGTTATTCTGACTAGGATTAACTCCCTCGAATGCTTGGTCATAACCCATTAAGATATCAGGATACCTTCTCCTTATTGGCCTCTATGTGACCCGTTCTGATGATTATCTTGTGAAAATCTTCAGTATACTCTTTCACATATCTGCTTCCTTGCTTCAACCCTTCTGTACTTCTTCTCAATAGATCTAACTCAGAAGTCCACTCAGTATGAACCGCTTTCTTCGCTACTCTACCATGCAATCCCATCTCGGTGGATATTTCTTTCTCTTTCGATTTCTTTTCCAACCGGACCTCCTCTTTCCACCAAATACTAGTATGGTTCTTTCGCCATTTCTTTTCGCGAACTTAACCCGATTCGGGTCATCATCTATTTCCTCATACTCAAAATATTCTTTCTAGTTCGATCCACAATCAACTCTTCTCGGTTCAGAATTCCGTAATAACCGACTTCTACTTAGGTCTTTCTCCATCTTCAAATGGCCCTTATTACATTTGGTCTTGATCAATTGCTTCTTCCTCTTTCTACTTTTGAACCTTCTTCCTCTCCCTTCATCCTCACTTTCCTCCCTCGAGTTTAACCCTCTTCTCAACTGCTCTTGTAATGCATCAATCTGTCTTTGGAGGGCTGCCAGTGCATCTCTTCCACCAGTATTTCTGCCACCTCGACCACCTCTGGCACCACCACGCCTACCAGGCATCACTCTTGGAGGCATCTTTCTTGACCTCGACACACAACCACGGTCCTAGTGTGAACTGTCTCACGATCGATGATCTGTCCACACGCTCAAGAAAATCCGCTTTGATACCACTTGATGAGGGCGCGACCCAAGATTTAGAAAATAACCCAGAATTAAGAGAATAATTTTATTATTCATAAAATGGAGCTTCTTACATGTACAAGATCTCAAATCCCCAAGTTCTACAACACATGCAAGTTATAGATGTTAGTGTAGGTTTTTTAATATTATTTTTCCTACACATTATTAAGCATACCTTAGGTTATAGGAGATGTGGTTCATGTGAGGACATGTGGCATAATCCATCGGTTACATGTGTTGCTCCCACTCACACTTGGGTGGTTGAGTTTCACACCATCTTTTGGCCTTATATGCCACCTCACAAAACCACTCATCTGTCTCTTTTTGAGTAGGTTATGCCACCTATTTGGCATTTTTCAAGTAGGCATAACTCCCACCTAATTTGGTTATTTGGGAGTTATTACCCCTCTTGGAATTATTTGCCCATATTCTACTATATATTCTGCACTCACCTCTCCCTCCTATCAAGTTCAGATCTAGCTCCTATCTAGTCTAGATGAGTTCATATTAACTCAATCAATTCAAGGGAGAGTTGAGGCATATTGTATCATTTAGTGTGTGATATAACATCATTTTGTTATTGCACTATATTCCTGCATTCTATATCTTGTTGCTCTCGTGTGGAAGGTTTATATTGGTTTTGTAGGTGATCTGGGGTGCTCGAGTTCATCAACAACTCTTACATGGTATCAGAGCATCGGATCTGCAAGCCCCTTCTCAAATTTGAGAGATTTGTGAGTTTTTAATCAGTATTGTAGGTTGCAGCATGCCTTTACTTGTCTTAAGTAGTTGATTCTACCTTTTCATGCTGTTTTTTGGTTGTTGGGGTCGTTTTATGTTGCTAAAGGCGTTTTTTTTACACTAGATCCATATTTTTTGTATATTTTAAAGAAAATCCGCCATCTGGGTTTTGTTCATAGCAGAAAAAAACTATCTGGGTCGTTGCTAGTTTCTGCATACAGGTTGTATATTTTGCAGAAATTAAATTAGAACATTTCAGCAGACCCCCTCTCCAATTGCATTTTTGATTTTGCAGTCAATCTTTGGAGGGCCATAATTCAGTCATATGAGCTCCTTTTTCAGAGCAATTTTTTTTTTATTTAGGTTAGAATTTTGCAGGATTTGCAGTGGTATGATCCATATTTTCTCAAGTGATCTTAATTTTTCAGAGAATCAGTTTTATCAGCAGATTTGAAGGACAGTTCTCGTTTTTGGAACTTAAAATGGGTATAACTTTCACATATGACCTCGGATTGAGGTGATTATTTTTTTGAAAGTTGATAGTTTTTTGAGAACTATACATTGATACTATTTTGAGGTTCTAATTTTGAGATTTAATTGTACTTTTAGTATTTGAGTCCATTTTGGACACTTGAAAAACTTTGGAAAATAACTCCAGAATTGTAAATGCACTAATTATAAAGTGCCACCATTATATTGTTCTGAGGGAGTCATGATTGAGTAAATTTGGGGGGGTAATCTTGTAGTTGATTCTTTTGTGTTGACCATTTGAGGAGGTATCATGGGTTTTTCTATTCATCTTTCTGTGGTAATGTTGAATAAGGATAATTATGAGTCTTGGAAGAATGGAATCCTAACACATCTCAAGTGGCTTAAGCTCTTGCCATACCTTTATGGGCTCATACCTGAACCAGACACACCTTGGAAGCAATCAATTTGGGGTAATAATAATGATCACATTATAGGATTAATTGGTACATATATTGGTGTTGATATTTATGTGGAGATCTCACATATTGAGTGCCCACACACACTTTGGACCAAGATTTGGGAGATTTTTGGAGACCATCATATCTCTCCATTCCCAGATGATCCTATTGCAGATTGTTTAATTCCCCTTGATGATGCTAATAATATACCCTATGATGATGATACTTTAGAGGAGCTTGAGGATAATAAATGTCTTGAATGTCTAGTTGACAAAGAGACTTCTCTTCCTGCTTCTCCTCCTCCTATTGAGATCACATCCTCATCTACTGTTGCATCTGAAGATACTTGTGTTGCTACATTCATGGCTTCTTGTGATTCAATGCAACAGGATACACATTGTCTTCCAGATATAGCTACTTCAGATGACTACTTGACAGACATTGCAGGTTTGTTCATAGAGTCTCATATTTCAGACTTGGGAGACACTATTCATGACATTCATCTTCTCTTTGATGAAGTTGATTCTTCTTCAGTTGTGGAGGAACCTTTGGATCTTCTTGTTCAATCTTCACATGATCATTCCTCACAGTTTGACATGATTGTGGATACTTTTGAGCAGCATTTGGAGGAGGCATCTTTGTCTTCAGAGAAGATAGTTGAGTCTTTGGATCTTGTTCTACATACATTTCTACTAGGTTCTGGATTTTCATCTTCATCAGTGTGGCCTAGAACACTTGATTTGATGGTGACATCTTTCGACATCAACATGGAGACACCTGAGCAGAGTTCAGAGACTTCATACATTTTCATCATTCTTCCTTCATATTCCTTTCAGGAATGGGAAGACATTCTTCATACACCTTTGGTTTTGTTTCTTCCTAAGGGGAGGAACATTGTTCGACGATCGTGGACCATGTTCTACATTCAGCTTCGAGCTTCAACCATTGGCATAGTTGACTACTTTGGGGAAGGCTACATGGTCTTTCCTATCCTTTCTATTTTGGAGGGGACTTCTTCCTTGCATGGGATTCTTCTTGTGTTGGGAAACTTGTTTTCTTTTCTCTCTTTTGGGGAGGAGTTTTGTCCCACTGGGTTTTCTCCTTTACTCCATTTGTGAGAGAGTATTTTGTACATGGGTACCTAACATGGCCTAGTAGCCGGGACCCATATTTGCATCTTTGCATTCTTTCATCCTTTCACCCACCTAAGCTATGCTTAAGGGGGGGTGTTAGTGTAGGTTTTTTAATATTATTTTTCCTACACATTATTAAGCATACCTTAGGTTATAGGAGATGTGGTTCATGTGAGGACATGTAGCATAATCCATCGGTTACATGTGTTGCTCCCACTCACACTTGGGTGGTTGAGTTTCACACCATCTTTTGGCCTTATATGCCACCTCACAAAACCACTCATCTGTCTCTTTTTGAGTAGGTTATGCCACCTATTTGGCATTTTCCAAGTAGGCATAACTCCCACCTAATTTGGTTATTTGGGAGTTATTACCCCTCTTGGAATTATTTGCCCATATTCTACTATATATTCTGCACTCACCTCTCCCTCCTATCTAGTTCAGATCTAGCTCCTATCTAGTCTAGATGAGTTCATATTAACTCAATCAATTCAAGGGAGAGTTGAGGCATATTGTATCATTTAGTGTGTGATATAACATCATTTTGTTATTGCACTATATTCCTGCATTCTATATCTTGTTGCTCTCGTGTGGAAGGTTTATATTGGTTTTGTAGGTGATCCTGGGTGCTCGAGTTCATCAACAACTCTTACAACAGAAAGCTACAGAATCACCCTTTCGCAATATATGAGCTTGTCCCCAAAAAGTTACCCAAAAATTAGAAACCCGCCCATAAATAGAGCTTCTCTTTAGTTTGGAGCCAAAATAACATTCAAATTTGAGTTTAGGCAGTTTGGTGCCGAAAAAATTACAACTTGAAGTTCAAATTTCAAAAGAATGTTTGCAATTGTATCTTCTAGAAAGTGCGCCAACTTCCCGGGGCCATAACTTTTGATTCGGGACTCTGATTCGTGAACCGTTTGAACCGTTGGAAAGGTCTCAAAGTCAATAACGCGCTTGAAATTTTCTATGCCAATTTTTGCAAGTTTTGGGGCTGATCTAGGAACTCTAAGTGCCTCAAATCTAACTTGGAAGATTTTCAGGTGCAAATCTGGGAAACTAAAACTGCAATATCTTTCAACTCGGGAATAGAAAATAAAAACCATAAATTGGGAATTTCATTATGACAAAAAGGGTATCCAAAAATGTAAAAACATCTAAAAACTAAGAAACTTGAAATTTAACTATTTTTGGGTGATGCAAGATTGCCCTTACACCACTAGATGCTCCTACATCAGTCTCATTTTCACCATCCTTAGTTCCATTATCTTCTCCAACAAACCATTTTGTGTTATATGGAGGAGTAACTATATCTATTTTTCCTTTTATATGGTCAACATTTTATTTAGATACCAAAGGAGGAGTATCCTCCTTTGCAATGTCTTCTCTTATCACTACTTCCTTAACATTCCTCTCTATCATTTATTCCACTTTCACAGGTGTATTATCTTGTGCATATTCCTAATTTACCTCATGCTCATGTTGATCATCATCCATATGCACATCACTTTCAATGTTTTCTTCTAGAGAACATGTCTCCACATTCACTTCCTCTTTGCTCTCTAGGATCATTCCTAACTTTTGTGCTATCTCTTTTTCCTTTTTAATACTTTTTTTCTTGAGTCTCTCGAGATCATTTTGATCTCTTCCCATAAGGGTTGTCATCCTATGCTTATTCATGAGTTCCATATTGAACATTGTAGCCAAAGTGGATTTGTTTTCCTTGGAGAAGGAGAACTTATCTTTTCCAAAGCATAGTACATTCTTCTCTATCATTTCTTCCACTTTTATAGGTGTATTATCTTGTGCATATTCTTCATTTACCTCATGCTCATGTTGATCATCATCCATATGCACATCACCTTCAATGTTTTCTTCTAGAGAACATGTCTCCACATTCACTTCCTCTTTGCTCTCTGGGGTCATTCCCAACTTCTATGCTATCTCCTTTTCCTTTTCAATACTTTCATTCTTGAGTCTCTTGAGATCATTTTGATCTCTACCCATAAGGGTTGTCATCCTATGCTTATTCATGAGTTCCATATTGAACATTGTAGCCAAAGTGGGTTTGTTTTCCTTGGAGAAAGGAGAACTTATCTTTTCCAAAGAATAGTCTCTTAACCTTTCCTCTTCATCTATATATTTTCACCTTCTTTCTATCAAAAAAATGCATAAATCTATAGGTATTTGTTTCTTCATGTTTCACATATCAACCTCAAGAACAACAATATACTTAATGATAGTTTCTACAATAGTGGCCTTATCCACCTCATCTACTTCATTATATAAGGATGTAGTTTGTAATAACATCTCATTTTGTACTATACTATTGAAAAGTGCTTCTAGCTTCATGGGAGGGTGTGTTTTTACTGGATCTTTCTTCTTCTATGTCTTTTCTAGTTTCTTCTTCTAACTTTTTTATGTTTTCATTTTTTTCTAATGACACCTTCATGGTGGCTTCTTTCTTCTTCTCTTGCATGTGGACTACAAAATATTTCTTTTCCTCCTATATTTCTTCTTAACTATCTATATGAATGATATTAAATGTATTTATCTTAAAACTTGTTTCACCTTATGAAGCTTCACCTTTCATTTTATGGAACAACTATGGTCCTTCTTCCTCCTCTTCTTCTTCATCCTTTTGAACATTTACAGTTGTGACTTTTTTTTATTATTGATTTCTATTTTTTTATCTTCTTGGTAGGGGATATAGGTGGTGTTACAAAAGTAGCCTTCTTCTTCTCAAGCATTGTACTCTGCACATCCAAGTGGGACTTCTCCTACACCAGAGGAATTTTAGTTTATTTTCCCTTTTTCTCTTATAGGGGACTTAGTCCTAGAGGAATTTTGAATAGTAGGAGGGGTGCTAGCTATTCTACTAGGTCTTCTAGTGCCTGGTGGGCTTCCTGAAGCTCTAGCCCTTGCTCTTTCCTGCTAAACTTGCTTATTTTTGAAGCCCAAGTCCTCTAAAAACTATGCAACCATCTTTACAACCTTCTTTATTATTAGCTTCTTCTTCTCCATATGAACCTCCATTTATTTTGCTTTATAGGTGTCATATCTTCCTTTTATAGTGTCCTTAGGCTTGCTAAGCATCTAGTTCATAGATGTAACAATTTATTGATCAATAATCTCATATCCCATCTCTGGGATGGATACTATTATTGTTTAAACTACTTGTATGATACATTCATCCTTAGAAACCATGAAAATAGTATATTTCTTATATTTTTTCACCATTTCGTGTTGAATTATTTTTCTTTCTTACATTCTTTTTCTAAAATAATACAAAGAAATATTCAAGTGCTTCATCTTGTGCCTCTACATTACCAACACCTCTTAGAAATTCTCAAATATGATGTGCAATAGGTCTTCATTTCAACCATGTCATACTTTTGGTTCGGAGGAGTTCTCTCAAGAAATGGAAAATTAAGAAAACAATCAAAGTACCATATTTTAATGAACATTTCTTCTCCTTTATCTATTTTATATTCTCCTCTAATTATTATCTCAATAATTGATAAAGATCATAATCAACACCTTTTTCCATCATCTCATAGGTTGTGTTGATTGTAGTTGCAAATACATAATTCTCTTGGTTGGAGAAATTCAATTTGTATCTATTGACTTTATTGGCATTTGTGTTTGGAATTAATGTCAAATATGGCTATATGAGCATTGATACAGATGTTTTTGGTTGATAGTTATTCAATGGTATACTTGCATCATATTCACAACGTTCTCTATTTTTGTGAATCATATGTTGATATATAAGATTCTGATGTGATAGGTTAGACAAATATTGAGAAAGATTCTCTCACACCTAATGAAAAGGTTGTGATATTACAATGACTAAGAGCTAGGTATCAATATATTTAAATACATTGTGATAAAAAGGTGGAAAATTGTTTTATTCAAAATCTCATGATAAAAGCAAGGTTGTCGGTGATCATTAGCTGTTTGACTTTATTGGGAATTCATTCCCATCAAAATGGTCAGCTATGAAAAATGATTATGTCAGTTTTGAAAAAGACTTTGTAAGTCTTGAACAATCATTGAAGGTTGTTTTATTTCATTTGGTGTTTCTTTGTTTTACCCTAATCTTTATATGGTTGTAAGGTGAACCTGTTTCAGGCGTCGGTTGAGTGGGAAAGTTGTGGCTGAAAGTTTTTTATGTTTGGTGTCTCTTGCCATTGAATCAAGTGTATTATTCTCCATTGCTTTGCTTTACTTAGTGATATTTGAGAATCTATGGGTTTAAGAGTGTCTTAATACTCTTTGAGTGTTTGTCTTTGTTCTAAAAGTTATGACTGCTAGTTTTGAGTTTTTGGTTTTACTCACAGCCATATTGTTGAGTTGTGAAAGTTGTTGTGAAGATATTGTAATCATGTGTTTTGTCTCCCTTAATATCTTTGAGAAAATACTTGATTATAACTCTATTCGAGCTTGTTGAAGAGTTTAATTGTTTCTTGTGCCAAATAAAGCTCATTGGTTGGTTTGTGGGTTTGGTTGTGCTTTAGATTAATGGGGTTATTTTTTTGACCCATTAGATTAAGCGACATGTATTTTTTAGTCATTTGTTCATTGTTTACTTGGCCAGTTTGGGTCCTATTCAATTTTTTGAAGGGTTTTGATTGTAAGTAATGTAACCTTTCAATTGGAAAAAGGTAGTTGTAGATTTGGTTTCATGTGGAAGTTGCTCATACAATTTTAAAATAGTTTCTTTGTTTCAAAATAGAGATCATATAAAATGATTTGTAATGCTCATTCTGAAAGATGATGAGAGATTTTGAAAAGCATAGATTATATCTTTCTAAAGATCAATATATATTGGTTTTTGAAGCTTGAAACATTGTAACTCTAATTCTAAGGTCATGACAGAACAAATTATGTGATTAGTGAAACAAAGATCAACTCTATATTTAAGTTACTTCATATTTGTACATTTCATAAGTCTATCAGTGAGATAGCACTATAAGACTATCAGTGAGATAGCACCATTGTCAGTGAGACAAATTAGCCAGTGAGGCTTTGTACAAAGAATTTTTCAAATCAGGCCAGTGAGGCCAAGTTCGAGTGGTTTTATTCCCCAAGAGGGTTTCCACTCAAGACAATCTTTGTGTCAATCTGTTATATGTGTTTGTTCATTATCTGTTCAATTGGTTTATATTGTATATGTTCATTCATGATATCTGAAAATTGCTAAAAGAATTAAAAAGAATTAATTTGTTCGTTAACATTGATTCACCCCCCCTCTCAATGTTAACTATACTCCAATAGTATCATATCATCATTTTTCTATAATTTAAAGCTAGATTTCTAATGTCATTCACTATCAAATTCCTCTTTTCATACGTGACACTGGTGAGTTGTATCACAACCTCATTTTGACAAATTGTAGTACTGGAATGGGTTCGATGGCACACAATCCTGTGACATACTTAATCTCTTCCTTAGTAATCATTCCAAATATGTTTGTCCATAAGAATTTATCATGAATATGGCTCAAAACAATTCTCACCCATTTATCATTGTGTAAAAGGTTTGGAAACCTTTTCTAAATGTTAAGATTCTTCACAACTAGGTTTTGATATTCTAGTTTTAGTGTAAAGTTCACATGAGTAAGTTCATTTATCAACATATCCCCCATTTTGGAATGGTCATATTCTTCAATCTTACGTTGGATATATATTTTGATGTCTTCTATGTGTAAAACTCCATAAGGAACCCTTGAGAAGGCACCTATAGGGTCAACCTTGATGGATTTATCAAGATTCTTTGTAAACTTAGGTCATGGTCCCTCAGATACATCAACAACCCTTGGTTTCACCATATAAAAAAAAAAAAACTCTCTTTTAAAGAAATTTCTAAGAAACTAGGGTAACAGAGATACTACAAAATACCTTTCAATAGTTTTCCTGCTAGGGTTTTCACACAACAAGATCTCAAACACTTTACCTACATTGATTTGCTCTTCATCTACTCTTCTTCACTCAAAAAATTGACTAAATTTTTTTTTAGGTTAAGTGTAGTTACTTATAATCCTTTTTTTGTAACCTAATTCACCATAAATTATTCAAATAGTAATGTTGGTAAACCCTTCACTATGTGCATATTCACCTTCAAATTGTTCATAATCTTCCACATTTCAACATATTTTCTACCAAAAAAATTCTCCAAAAGGTCAAGTATGTTGACCTTTACCATATATCCTTCTTTTGAAGCATCGACACCATTTTCTTTAGTAGGAGATAAAATATTTTCATTAAAGCTCCCCTTGAGCCATAGCTCTCAACTTAGTTTCCAAAGGAAACATCTGCATCGAATGCTAGTATAGATTCATGCTTAACCTTAGTTTCTTCCTTATTTCTCCAAATATTATCCATTTCCCTCTTTTTTTCTACTAGATCAATCTTTTGTATTGGACCACTCTTATTTACTAGGTTATTTATCTTCATGTTTCTACTTGTACAAAGCTTAGAAATTTTTTGAGGCCTATTGCAATTGTAGTATTTAACATTCTTTTGACCAACATTATTTCCATTCATTCTAGATCTGTATTGATTAGCTTTATCCCCAAATCCATAGCATGTATGATAGTAGCCATTGAAATATCAAACCATTTAACCATTGTTATAGTCATTTGCCATTTTACTTCTACAATCACTAGGTCAATGACAAAATTTCTTGCATACAAAACACTAACCAAAAAAATGTGTAACATTCTGATTCATTTTGCTTCTGCATTCCATAGCCTTATACCAAAATTTATTGCAAGAATAATAGAAATCATTAAAATATGGGTACCCTTGTGAATTTGGTTGTCTGATTGGTGGTATTATAGATTTGTTCCTTTGATTCAGGATTTTCTTGCCATTGTTCTTCCTATCTCTAGTCTTCTTTTCAACATTTGGTGTCTGATATGATTTTAAACTTTCACCCTTTTCAAATCTTAAACCTTTTTTTAATCTCTGGAGACCTTTGATTTGCAATCATTTCATGAATATTTGTAGAACTCATCTTGAATTTGTTTTGTAACTCCTTGGTTTTTCTAAATATGATCTCAAATTTATAACTTCGTGTTCAAGCCTCTTACATTCTTCAAATTTTATTTCCACCATTGTATTGAAGAATTCTTCAACTCTCTTTCTTTCATTAACTTGCACCTTCAAATAGTTAACTATTTCATTTTCTTGCTTCAATTTCTCATTGACCTCTATTGCAAGTATGAAGATATTGTTGCAAGAATGAAGGTGTTATCATTGATTTCAACTAGTTAACTAGTTATCAACAAGTTTCTATTGTCATTGATGTCCTGGATACAAGTTATTGGTTGTATATGTCGAGTATATTGAGAAAATTATGATGAAGAAAGATTGCAGGTATTTAGTGGTTGCTCTGGGTTTTGCTCATATGTTCATGTGGTTTAGATATGTTGATCATGGTTTTTGGAAGGTGCTATATCCATATTTTTGTTTTCTAGATCAATGTATAGTGTGATTTATGTTCAACAATTGTGAACTTTGTTTTTAGTGTCTTCAGCTAAGGTCTAGGAGAAATGTATTTTCTTTGAATTTCTTTTTTTTGTGTTTTATGACTTGCGGTTCTAGAGATAGTTTGATATGATCTTCTTGAAGATAATTTTTTTGTCTAGAATTATTGGATCATGCTAAGGTTGCATGTGCTTAATTTTTTTATGTGTTTTACACTAGTTTGGCCAACCTTGCGTTAAACACTACTTGCAAAGTTTATGAACCATGTTGGGACTTATTTATTTTTTATCATTAAGCATGTGTTTGGGCCACCCTCATTCTAAATCCACCCTAGAATATTTTGGCACTAGCCTAATTTGAATTTACAAATGAAAATGTTGTATGGATAACTTTTGATAAGCTTCAAAGTTGAAGTTGGTATAAAAATAGGTTGATTTGTCCATGAAAGATAAGGGGAATGCAAGCAAGATAGATGTGAGATAGATATGAAAGAATGTGTATGTTATGTGAGTTTAGTAGATCAGTGCGAAATCTTATTATTGAGTTTCTGGAAGTAGTGAGCTGAAGGTGTACTCTATCATTCATGCATGTTTGCAAGTGTTTGAGTAAGTTGTGGAGGAAATCTTTGTTCAATTGAGATTATTTTCTCTTTGTAACAAATCTCTTATATCTTCTTTGTAATTATATGGCAGTGAGCCCTCTAGGTGGTTAACCCTTGTTGGATAGTGAGTCCTTATCTGGAAAATGAGTCCTATTTTAGTAGTGAGCCTACTCTGGGAGTGAGCCTTTGTATTTAGTTTTGATATTCTTTATATTGTGAGCTAATCCTCATTTTGTTTTATCCCTTATTGGGTTTTCCACATAAATATGGTGTTATTGTGTGTGATTTTTTTTGGTTTCTACTTTTGTACTTAATGATTAATCATATGAGTAGAGTAAAGGATTTATGATTGACCTAATTTTTGGTGGAAGTTTTCAAGGTTTAATTTGTTACAACTAATTAACCCCACCTCTCATTTTCCTTGTTCAACAATTGATATTAGATCTTGGTTCCTTAGAGAATAGATTAACTACATAAGGAAGGTTTGACATGGTGAGAAAGATCACTATTGAGTGTCCTAGATTTGATGGGACTAACTATTGCATCTAGAAAATAAATATGGAAGGATATATGGAATACTATGGATATGATGTTGAGAAAGCTTATAAGATTCCATATACTTCTCTTGCTAATGGTCCATGTAAAACTCATGAAATCAAGGCATATGAAGAAAATAATAAGGAAAAGTACATTATGAAGAATAGTATTTCATAGTCCTCAAGTTAATTAAAGTTATAAATCTAAAGACTGTTGAAGAGATCTAGGACACATTGGAAGCAACTCATGCCAAAAATGAAAAGGTCAAAGAAGAAAAGTTATAGAACTTGGAAGCACAATTTGAAATCCTACACATGTCTAAAGAGGAGTGAACCATTGATTTTTGTGGTTTAGGATGTTATGACTCTCTTGCTCAATTAGGGTTTTCACCTAAAGGAGAGAGATAGATCCCACTCAAAATATAGGTGATTCACTCAAACTAATGAAAGTATAATGAAAATATACCTAAATGAAATGATCTAACTATAATAAACTAATAAAATGGATTGATTATGAATGCAAAACCTAAGAAATATGAAGTGTTTGAAAACATAGTGTGATATGAATAAATGAACTAGAAACGTAAAAAAATGAAGACATAACTTGATGAAACTAAATTGAGTGCACCTCAAGGTAGAATTATGATGCTAGGAGGTTCTAGAATGTCTCAAAAATCATTGTTGATGACCACTGGGACTCATTCACCATGATGGTGAATCAATCCAAGTTCTAGTAAATTTATTTGAAATAGGTTTTAGATTGTCAAGAATTGAAATACAAAGAAATCACCTTTTCCATCCTAGTAGTGGGACTCATTCACCACTGATGGAGAATATGTTCACCTATAGGAATCTGCAAATTTTGAAGTCAACTATGTGGGTATAGATCTATACCTGTCTTCTTGTCAGGTTGATGATTCAAATATGCATAAAATAGGCTGAATGATGTCTCCATGCTTGAATTATTTCTTTGTTGAATTGAATAGCTTTGATGACTTGTTTACCACTTTTCAACACCTATCTCTTTGATAAATCTCCCTACAAAGCCTGCAAACACACATGCAAACAGGGAAAAAATGGTTAAGGGTTAGAGTATAGGGATCCTTGGTCAAATCCCACTTTGGTAATTGAATCCTTGATAAAGAAATTAAATGAAAATAAGAAAGGAATGATGAAAAAATAACATGAAAATTTCATAAAATCGCCATATCCTTGTTGTTGAAGTTTGAAGATATGTTAAGGGCTACTCCAAGATGCTTGAATGCAAGAATGAGATGGATGAGTGAATGACTTAGTGAATTAGGTGATTGGGGGTTAAAATGGATAGAAAAAAACTTATTTATACACATTTATGCCCTAATTTCCTAAAAATACATCAAAGCTGACCTAAGGTTTTAATGAATAAAAACCCGAAATAAATTTGAATTTTTTTTTTAATTTTGTGCCAAGAGGGACTCATTCGCCACCCAAGGTGAATGGTTCCCACTCAAGGCATGTAAGTGGGTGTCAAGGATTAACTTGTATTTAAGGATGTTTGTCAGGTTTGTATTCAAAAATACACTTAAATAAGGCCTATAAGTGCATAAGGGGTGAAATAAAGCATAAGAGAGGTGTTATTAGTGGTGTGTAGCCTAGGAAAGCATGAAAGTTTGTTACAAGACTTTACAACACTTTAGAATAAGACTTGGTAAGGGATAAAAAGGGAATATTTAGATGAATTATAATAAGAAGAGTCTAGAAAATTGTAGGAATGTGTTATAACACTTCACAACACCTTTACACGACATCATAAAGTCTTAATAATTTGAATATTCAAGACCTAATGTGAATGTATAAGTTACATTACAACATTAAATCTAAGTAAAATAGGTCAAGAATCACAAGAAAAAGACCTAAATTACCAAGAAAATTTCCAAAGATCCATTTTTCTATGGTACATTTATCCCCCACTTCAGTGAGAGGATGAACTTGCTTCAAACTCACACTAAACTAGCCATGCAAATCTAGAGGGATCCAAATGCACTTATTCTAGCAAGATGGGATAAAAATGATCAAAAGGCATGATCAAGCCCCCAAGATGAAGATCCCATGACAAAATAAACATAAGAAAAAAGGAACACACATATGAAAGAAAGAGGAAAAGGAAAATTTGGATCAAGCTTTGATCATTTGTCCAGCTAGTTGTGGATTATATCTAGGTTGTTTGTCTAAAAAATAAAATGCATACTCACTTTGGGGTGATGGAACTCATGGCTATCCGCTAGGTGAGAAGGCCCAAAAGGTGAGAAACATACGCTCAACTAGTATGAACTCACAAACACACAGGTGGATATAGGGAAAGTTGTGCCTCAAAATGAGCTTCTCGCTCAACCATACTAAAGTTATACCTCCAGATAACTTTAATAAGGTACCACAAAGGAAAATTCTGGTTCATGCTTCATGAGACAAGCAAAGCTTTGTATGCTTGGAACTCATGAACAAGAAAGATGGTATCACATGCATGCAAGCTACATTATGCAAGGTGGATATATGAATACGAAAATATAAAATGCAAAATTATAATGTTCAAATGAGTCTTTTTTAATTTATGCGAGGTCTATAACTTAGGGAACATTATGTCTAATGTCTCCAAGAGAGGACCAATCAAAGAATAGAATATTCATAACTCAGGGGATGTAGTGTGTCACATCAGGCCACCAAGAGGAATGCAATATGTTAAGATAGATCATGCATATGAAGGAAATCACACCCAATGTCACCCACATAGTGACAAACACATCATATGAAGTGACAAGGCTACATTAAGAACCAAAAAAAATGAAAAAATGAATAATGTCAATGTATGCCCCCACTTTAAAGGAATTCCTACACACCGTTCTATGAGAAATTACTTTAAAGTAACAAATGAAAGATGCAAAAATAAGCAAGACATGAGAGTCAACTTGGAAGGCCCCTATTCCAAGTCATATGTTTTTTATTAAGGCTACATCATGCAAATGAAAAAGGAATAAAAGAAAGAGGGGTTTCCCCCAAAAAGGAACACACCAAACACATAAGGGATCTATGGATTTGGGGTTAGTATATTTGTTGTTTCCATGTGTTGGAAAGAGCTCAGAACTGACATCATTCCCTGAATACATAGAACTCGAAGAATAACAAAAAGAGATGGAAAAAAAAGAAAAAGAAAAAATGTTTTGGGTCAACATGGAAGAGACA
This sequence comes from Sequoia sempervirens, assembly GCA_007258455.2. Classification (NCBI taxonomy): domain Eukaryota; kingdom Viridiplantae; phylum Streptophyta; class Pinopsida; order Cupressales; family Cupressaceae; genus Sequoia; species Sequoia sempervirens. The sequence continues at coordinate 193,894,410 of VDFB02000013.1, read as the reverse complement.
TTGTGGTATCAACACTTTGCATCATCCTCAAAAGGGAAACACAAGTGAAAATAAAATGAAAACGGTGAAAGAAAAGAAAAATATTTTGGGTCAACATGAAGGAGAAATTTTGGTCTCAATGCCTTGCGTCATCCCCAAAAGGAAAACACAAGAAAAGACAAAGTAAAAAGGAAAAGGGATTGTTTGGGTCAACATGGAAGAGACATAGGGTGTCTCAATGGTTTGCGTCATCCCCAAAAGGAAAGCACAAAACACAAGTGGAAGGTAAAATTGATAGTAATGTATGACATAATGAAGAATGGAGGTACAAATAGAGGAAGTACACAAGGAGAGAGAGAGAACATCAAATTTAACATCATGGGGGAACAAGATATGCACATGGAATCACACTAAAGAAAGGAAAAAGGAAAAATGTAAAAAATCTAGTTAAGGAAAATGCAAATCAACCATCTAACAAGTCATCTGCCTCCCAATCATGTTCAGTGTATTGTGAGGGCGATTGACTATCCAAAGGGAGAATTTCAAGTGTCAAACTAGGAGAGGTACCAGGTTCTTCACTTGGTGTAGGATATTTTTAATTTAAGCTCATAAAAGAGGAAAATAAATAATTTAGATCATTATGCACTTCTTCATCTATTTTATAGATCTCCTCCTCATCATCATCATCTAGATTAATCACTACGAGAGGACAGATGGTAATTTCCAATGAAGGGTGTATCAGGAGTTTTGGTTGTTGTATAACATTTTGCTTTTGGGATGGTTGTATCGTATTATCTTGTGGTGGGTTAGGAGGAGGAGGGTGATCTGGTATTTCTTTTGTCAAAGGTGAAGGTTGTTTTTCTTTGTTTTCTTCTACTTGTAATTGATGGGAAAGGATATGACGTCGATGCCTACAATCCCTATTATCATGGTTTCATTTGATTCTATTTTGAAGTTGTGTAGGTGTAAGAGAAGGTTGATCCACCATAGGATCTTTTTCTTCTCAAGGAGGAGGAATGAAAGGAATCAAAGGAGATGGATCAATCACTTCCTCTTTTTCTTTATAAACTTGTTTAATGCGAGGAGGCATGGTGGGGTTGGTTTCATTATCTCTTGGGTTCTTAGACAATGAAGGTGAAGTGTTTATTGGTGGTTATGCATGAGGTTGCACTATTTTTAGGTTGATATTCAGGTTGAAGAATTGTCTCATCTAGGATAGGAGTAGCGAAAGTGGATGGGGACATGTGGTGTAGAGACAATTCTGCTATTTTTTTGGCTTTGAACTTTTGATAGGAAATGAAAAAGAAGTCTTTGTGAAGGGTGATGGGTTCCATAGGTTTAGGCCAAAAGGATTCTAAGGAAAACTTACCTTTAGAAGAAAATGGATTAAAGCCATGATGGTGTACAATAAATATCTCATTTCCAAGCATAAATTTAAAACATTTGTGAATGACTGAAGGGAAAACTTTCATCGAGCAAAGCCATGGATGACCTAGCCACAGAAAAAACTAATATGACTGTAGGATGATAGAGAATGTTACATCCAATGTTTTATGTCCTATCTATAATGGGAATATGATTGTCCTGATAGTAGGACATTCAAAACTAGTATGTGTTTTAATCCATGTTATTGGTTTGTCATAATCATCTTTATAAAGATCATGTAATACTAAAAATTGTTTCATGATCACGTTCTCAAGACAAGCGGGATCTATTAATATCCCATTGGTGGCTTATCATAGATGTGAATGGCTATGTAAAGAGGACCATCGAGAAGTTTCTAAAGTATATTTTTAGAAGAAAAAGTAATATCAAGATATTTTTTAGCTGGCCCCTTACGAGGGATAGTGTCTATCATACCCACAAGTTCATCCATAGGATTAACATGGGTAACATTTGGAGTAAGATCATGTTGTTCAGTATTTATATCAACATTCATCACATTAGTGTTTGAAGGTTCACTAGCTTTGAAAAATGATATATTGTGTTTAGGCATGGGGTTGGTAAAAAATTTCAAATTATGATTGGGGGGGCAATAGATGTATTTCCTATAACATTAATAATTGAAATGGATAAACGACCAAAATCAATGAGTTCTTGCACTATGTGTTTGAGATGCTTGCATTATTTTGTATCATGTCCATTTTGGTGATGAAAATGATAATAATCATTTGGTTTAAAGGTGGGGGGTAAAGGCTTGGTAGGATCAAGGGGTTTTACTATGGGAAAAGTGATCATCTATTGTTGTATCAGTTGATTCATTGTGTTATGGAGAGTATCAGGTAATGGGGTAAATTGTCTCTTTAGGTCCCCATAAGTAAAAGGTAAGGACACTTTAAGAACAAACACTTGAGTATTGACATGTTGAGTTGGTTGTGGAGGAGTGGGATTGAACTATAAGAAGCCTTTGTTTGGTTTTCTAAATTTTTTTGAGTTGTTTTGGTTGCTTTGTTCAAACTTCTCATCTCAGCTAGTAGTTGATTTTGCATCACGACTAGTAACTGAGTTGTGATAGTCACAAAGGGCTATGCATATATGCATGAAAGAAGGAAATTTCATCATGGTCAATTTATCCTGAATGTGAGTTTGCAAGTTTTCAATAAACATCTTTAAGAGATGTGAATCAAGAACTTTGACATCTACTTGAGCATACAATGACTGATAGTGTGAAATGAAATCAGTTACTTTTTCATTTGCATTTTTTTACACCTCATTAAATTAGCCATTGTCTTTTTGGGAGTCATATGGACTTGGAAATGACTTATAAAGGCATAAAAAATTTCATTAAATGATCGAATTGAATGATTGGGTAAAGAGGAAAACTACTCCAATGTAGTATCCTTTAAAGTCCTAGGAAACAATTTAGCTATCAGTTTATCATCAAGGACAAAATAACTCATAAGGTTGTATAGGAATTGACATGAATAGTAGTGTCTCCTTTTCCTCCGTACTTCTCAATATTTTGAAAGATAATGGGCTACTATAGACATAATAGGTGGGTAATGTAGTTTGGTTTTGGGTTATGGTGGATTATTTTTGTTCCATAGAAGAAATAATGTGAAACTGTTGTGTGATGAGAGGGTCAATGTAATTGGTATGAGGTAGAAGAGAGAATGGTGATGGAGTGTATGTAATTTTAGGACAAGTGAAGGGGACACTAATAGGGGTGAAGGTGGTGGAAGATGGAACATTTGATGCCACAAAAGAACTAGGAATTCTAGTTGGAATAGTAAAAGGACTCACATGACTAACCTATTGAATGGTTATTGTAACTTGAGCAGTGGTATAGGTGGGTATGAATGCTACAGTTGAAGGAGGAGGAATGTGATATCCTCCCTAGCTAACCACAGTGTTTTCTGGTTGAGATGTGCTAGAGGTGGAAGAAGCATGTTTTTGATATATCTCAAAAAAAAATTGCATAACATCTAAGCCCTCATCACTTTCGAGCATTCAATGTATGTTCTCTATAGTAGGAATCACAGTGGTTCAAATGTTTTCAAGACACAATTTTTGTTGCAAATGTGCTAAATCCTCATGAATGCTAATGACTTTTTCTTACAAAAGGGAATTAATTTGTGTGTCAACATGCATTGTATGTGAAGGTAATGGTGTACTAGTGGTAGTATCCATGCCTAATACAACATTTTCCATACCAAGAGTAGTAGCTTGAGACAACCCAAGGTCCACAATGAGTGTGTTATCGTGGGATGTCATGAGTCATGAAATTTTTCTCACTAAAATATTATCAATAGGGAACCAAACACTCATACAAGGGATGCTAAAGGTAGGGTGGATGCAAATGCAATGCAATCTAGGAATAATAAAATACAAAGAATAGAAATTATGTAAACTAAAATAGGAAGGCAATAGCAAAAAATAGAAATGTAGAAATTACTGTGAAAGTGACAAAAATTGTTATGTAGAAAGTGCAACTAGATTGATTTACCCAGGGTGGCGAATGAGTCCAGGGATGATTTTTTTGTGATTTTTTAGAAAATTTAAAGTAATTTTGATTCTTTTCTAATGCAAAACTAGGATGCAGATGCAAAATTTGAGTTTTTGTAATGTTTTGAAGTGCAAAGATGAAATCTATATGAGATATTCACTAATGCAATGTTGTAAACCCTAGGATGCAAAACAATGCAAAAACTATTGTAATTGAGTCCTAAGATGTAAATGCAATGAAAATCAAAAAGATAATGTTCGATATACAAGTTCACCAAAATGAATCATTGATTTATGTGGTTTAGGATGCTATGACTCTCTTGCTCAATTAGGGTTTTTCACCTAAAGGAGAGAGATAGATCCCACACACAATCTAGCTGGTTCACTCAAACTAATGCAATTATAATGAAAATATGCCTAAATAAAATGATCTAAGTGCAATAAACTAATAAAATGGATTGATTATTTATGCAAAACCTAAGAAATATGAAGTTTTTGAAAACATAGTGTGATATGTAGAAATGAACTAGAAACATAAACAAATGAAAATAGAACTTGATGAAACTAAATGGAGTGCACCTGGAGGTAGAATGTTGATGCTGGGAGGTTTTGGAATGTCTCATAAATCATTGTTGAGGACCACTGGGACTCATTTTCCACTGATGTTGAATTAGTGCAGGTTTTGAAGTGTCAGGAATTCAAACATGAAGAAATCACCTTTTCCAGCCTATAAGTGAGATTCATTTAGTACTAGTATATAATTAGTCCACCTACAGGAATCTACAAATTCTAAAGTCAACTATCTGGGTACAGATGTATACTTGTCTTCTTGTCAGGTTGACAAATCCAAGTTTGTAGAAAATGGGTTGAATGATAACTCCAGGGATAAATTAGGACTTTGTTGACTTGAATAGCTTTGATGACTTGTTGACCACTTTTCAACACCTATGTCTTTGAAAAAACTTCCTACAAAGCCTACAAACACACATGCAAAGAGGGGAAAATTTGTGAAGGGTTAGAGTATAGGTATTTTCCTTGGTCAAATCCCACTTTGTTAATCAAACCCTTGATAAAGAAATGAAATGAAAATAAGAAAGGAATGATGAATAAATAACATGCAAATGTCATAAACTCACCAAACCCTTGTTGAAGTCTGAAGATATGTCAATGGCTCCTCCAAGATGCTTGATTCAATGATGCTATGATGCTTGAATGAAAGAATGAGATGGATGAATGAATGACTTAGTGAATTAGGTGATTGGGGGTTAAAATGGATAGAAAAACACTTATTTATACACACTTATTCCCTAATTTCCCAAAAATACAACATCATAAGTTGACCTAAGGTCTTAAAGAATAAAAACCCAAAAGAAATTTGAATTTATTTTTTAAGTTTATGCCAAGAGGGACTCATTCACCACCCACGGTGAATGGGTCCCACTCAAGGCATGCAAGTGGATTTCAAGGATTAAGTTGTATTTACTGATGTTTGTCAAATTTGTATTTAAAAATACACTTAATTAAGGCCTATAAGTGCATAAAGGGGCCAATTAAAGCATAAGAAAGGTGTAATTACTGGTGACAAGCCTAGAAAAGCATGAAAGTTTGTTACAAGACTTTAAAACACTTTAGAATAAGACTTGGTAAGGGATAACAAGGGAATATTTACATGACTTATAATAAGAAGAGTCTAGAAAAGTGTAGAAATGTATTACAATACTTCACAATACCTTTACAGTACAACATAAAATCTAAGCAAAATAGGCCAAGCATCACAAGAAAAAGACCTAAATGACCATGAAAATGTTCAAAGATCCATTTTTATATGGTAAAATGAGAAAATTAAATCATATTTACTAAGAGTGGATGAGCTGGTAGGTGAAATGTGAGGACTTGGTGCAACATTAGATGAAACAAGAATAGTGAAGAAGATTCTCAAAAATCTCCCTAATGCATATAGTGAAAAGGTATCTGCTATTGAAGAATATGTGGATTACAAGACTTATATTAAAAATCAATTGTTGGGTACTCTGACATCTTATGAAATGAGAAAACCAAATTTGAGAAATGGATCTAAATCTAAACTACTTTTAAGGCTACATGTAGTGAAGGTCCGAATGAAGAAAACCTTGATGACATGGAAGCTAACTTTGTGAGAAGGATGAAAAGGGATTAGGTATGTATGAAGGTAAGTTACCTTTTAAATTCTTTAGTTGTGGAGGAAGTGGTCATTATTCTTTGAGATGTCCAAAAAGAGATAAGAAGAATAAACAACATAGATTAAGCAATGAAAACAAAGGTAAGAAGATCAATAGTGCATACTATGTGAATGAAGATGCTAGTATTTTTTATGAAGAGTCTGATTATGGATATTTTTATGACAATGAATGCTTTTTCTTGGCTATAAAATATGAATCTACTTCTACTAATTCTGAAAGATAGGTGAAGGAGAATGCTCTAAAAAAGAGCGAAGGTACGGTGGTTTATGCTCTTCATGCTAAACAAGAAAAGAAATAGTGGGTTGTTGACAATGGTTGTTCACATCACATGATTGTTGATAAGAGTAAGTTTTCTAAACTTTAAAATTATGATGGTGGATTAGTTAAATTTAGATGTGATATTGGTACTAATATTTTTGGAATAGGTTCAATTAGTTTTGATGGCAAGCATAATATTGTTGATGCCAACTATGTTAAGTGTTTAAGGTATAATATTTTAAGCATTGGACAAATGCTTAGTAAAGGATATAATGTTGTATTTGAGGATGAAAGATGTGAAATTAGGAAAGGATCTAAAATAGTGATTTTTGTTGGTAAGAAGTCTGAAGGAAACATTTATCAACTTAGGGGTACGGATGGAAATTGCTTTATGACTTGGATTAATGACAGTTGGTTATGGCACTAGAGGATGTGTCATATGAATTTTGATAACTTGGAAAGAATCAATGTTCTGCATGTTGTAAGAGATCTACTGAGGATTAGAAAGTCAATCAATGCTATTTACAAGAATTTTCAGTTCAAGAAGCAAGCTAGAAACAACTTCAAGTCAAAGGAACAATCTACAACCAAACTACTAGATTTGATTCACATAGATTTTTGTGGTCCTACAAGAGTGAGAAGTATACAAGATGAAAGTATTTTATGATTTTTATTTATTATTACTCTAGATACACATGGGTTAGAAAGATTATAGGCATTTAAGGCTATGGTTGAAAATGAAGCAAACTTGAGAATAAAATTTTTAAGGTTTGAAAGAGGAGGTGAATTTACTTCAAATGAGTTTAACATGTCTTGTGAATTTCATCGAATACAAATAAAATTATCTACTCCAATAACTCCTCAACATAATGGAGTTGTTGAAAGGAAAAATGGAACAATTTAGCAAGTTGCTAGATCAATGATTACTGAGGCATGTCTATTGTAATTTTATTGGAGAAAAGATATTCATACTATTGTTTATTTTTTCAATAGAGTGAAAGTAGAGGCTAATAGTACAAATACCCCCTATGAGCTATGGTGTGGAAGAATTCCTACTATCAAGTATTTCAACGTATTTGGAAGCAAATGTTATATCAGAAAGGATGAAGAGAATTTAGTGAAGTTTGATGCTAGATGTGATGGAGGTATCTTTCTTGGATACTCTACTAAAAGAAAATCTTATAGATGTTTCAAAATAAGGCTAAGAAATATTGTAGAAAGCATAAATGCCAAGTTGGTTGAAGCATTGAAGAATTCAATTGAAGTTGATGGATATGTATCAGATCAACCTAATTACATAGAAGTTGAAAAATTTGTTGAAGAATAAGAAAAGTAGAATGAAGAAGAGGAAGATTTGGCAGTGTCCCCAAAGACACCTAAGTATGTGAAAAAGAATCATTCAAAAGATCAGATCATTGGAGACAAGAGGAAATGAGTTTTGACAAGTAGAATTGTTATTGCTAGTGAGATAAACTTATTTCTACTTTCTAAAGTAGAACTGAAGAAAATGAGTGGAGAATATAATGATGAACATTGGATGAAAGCTATGGAGGAATAACTTATGCATATTAAGAAGAATCAAACTTGGAATTGGTCCCTAGATTAGAAAACAAAAATATAAATGGATATAAATGGGTATTCAAAAACAAATTGAATGAGAATGGAGAAGTGATAGTAGATTTCCACAATCCATGTAGATTATTGCATAAAATCTCTGGATTAGATTGTTTCTAAATTTTTTGTAGCAATTTAGACACAATATAATCCAAAAAATTTATTCAATAATGGAGAAGTGGTCAGGAAAAGAAAAGAAAAAGAAAGAAAGAAAGGCTTGTGTGTAAGGGCTACTCACAAGTGGAAGGTATAGATTTTCAAGAAACTTTTGCTCTGATGGCTAGGATGGAAGCTATGATAATTCTTTTAGCATTTTTTTCTCATAAATATTTTAAGGTTTATCAGATGGATGTTAAGTCTACATTTTTGAATGGTGAGTTGGAAGAAGTGTAAATGGAACAACTGGAAGGATTTTAGTTATCAAATCAACCAAATATGGTCTATAGATTGAAGAAATCTTTATATGGATTGAAGTAAGCCCCTAGAGCCTAGTATGCAATGTTGGATAGATACTTGATTCAACAAATTTTCAACAAAGGTATGGTAGATAGTAATCTATATTTCAAAATTGAAAATGACAAGATCTTGATTATAGTTGTATATGTTCATGACATTATCTTTGGAGGAAATGAAACAATGTGCAAGATGTTTGTTGAAGAGATGCAAAAAGGATTTGAGATGTCCATGTTTGGTGAGGTGAATTTCTTTCTTGGGCTGTAAATTAGTCAAATAGAAAAAGGAATTTTTATTTCATAGTCAAAATATGTAAGACAAATGTTGAAGAAGTTTGGGATGGATGGTTCCAAACTAGTATACACTCCTATGGCGACTAGCTGCAAATTGAGTAAAGATGATGATTCACCTAAGGTTGATTAGAGAAAATACAGATCTATGATTGGAGGATTCTTATATTTAATTGCTACTAGACTGAATAACATGCATGTAGTTTTCCTTGTGGATAGATTTCAAGAAGATCCTAAAGAAACACATGTTTCTATTGCATCTTATTATACACAAGTTTTATGGATAAAACATACATTGAAAGATATCATAATAATGAATGATGATCCCATTTCTATAATTTATGATAATACAAGTGCAATTAACATTTCAAAAAATCCAATGTTGCACTCAAGGACAAAGTACATATCTATCAGGTATCACTTTTTGAGAGAGAAGGTTGTGGATAGTGAAGTAAAGCTTGAGTATTTTGGATAGGAAAACTTAGAGGGGGGGTGAATCAGTTGTCATAGATTATAACCTTGAATTAAATTACCAGAAATAACAATGATTAAGTGATTAGCCATCAAATGAAAATGTACAAACACAATAACACCACATTTACATGGAAAACCCAATGAGGTAAAAACCATGGTGAGGATTAACTCACTATACAGAATATCAAAACTGATTACAAAAAGGCTCATTGCATGAGATAAGGCTCACTTCCTGAAATAAGGACTCACTGTCCATAGGACTACAACCCGAAGGGCTCATTTGCAAAGAGATACAAAAAAGAAAAAAAAGACTTGTTATAGATAGACAACAATCCCAATGCAACAAAGATTCCACCACAATCATTGATCAACTTGCTTGAATGATAGAGTTAGCCTTCTACTCACTACATCTAGAAACTTGACATTAAGCTTCACAATGCTCAAACACACACCTAACTCACACACTTTTAGAATAGCATCAAATTCATGTCTGATCTTTCAATTTTCTTCCTTCTTTTCTTATCTACAATTTTTATCTCTAGCACATTCTATATTTATACTATCTCCAACCTTGAAAAGATACAAAGTTAGCCATCCAACTTCAAATTCAAATTAGGTCAGCGCCAAACATCCTAAGGTTGAATAGAATGAGGGAGACCCAAACACACACTTCACCAAGAAACATAATAGATCCAACACGCTTCATCAACTTTGAAGATATTGTTTGACACATGGTTGGCCAAACCAATGTTAAACACATAGATCAATTAAGCTTGATACTTCCAAATGTCGAAACCATCATCAATAGAACCAAGGAAACACAACTCTAGAATCACAATCCATAAGACTTCAACAAAGTGAAATATAGACTAGCAATAATTCTCGACCTCAACCAAAACATAGAAAAACATAGTTCACAAACTAGATCAACATCCTCAATAGCTGAATACTTGAACCCTTCTTTTAATAAATTTTTCTCAATATCCTCAACCTATACAGTCAACAACAACTTGTAGGTAACTAGTTGAATGATTGACATCAATGAAAACACTTTAATTCCTCTTTCCATTCTTTCAATAATCTCTTCCTTTGTCATTGATGGCAACACATGATGTGAAAAACCATCAAAGTCACCATACCAGTTGTAAAAATACTTCTCAATATTTTTCTTTTTCTTTTCCTATTTAGAAGATCATCTTCATCATTACCTGCTTTCTTTTATTAACTTTATTTTTATTTTCACATGCTCTCTCTGTCTCTTTTCCTCATGCTCTCTCTCCTTTTTTTTTACATGCTCTCTCTCCCTTTTCACATGCTCTCTCTCCCTTTTTCACATGCTCTCTCTTCCCCTTTGACATCAATGGCAAAGGAAAAAGATATGTTCATTGAAACTTCATTTGACATGAAAACCATATACTCATAATGACAACACTTAAAAAATCTGCCTACTACCCCTGAGGGGTAGCCACCAAAAATATCAATCCAAAAAGATAGAACCATGAATCCATGAGACTGGTGCATCTCCAAATGCATCTTAGTTTGTAAAAGGAGGGGAAATAACCCCTAGCTTATCCTAGAGATACACAAAATAATCTTTAGGATACCATAATCCATAATTCAGAGTGCTATTCAAATATCTAAATATTCTTTTAACTACATTAACATGTGTTTGCTTTGGATCTTCTTGAAATCTAGCTACAAGACAAATCACATGCATAATATCTAGTCTAGTAGTAGTCAAATATAGTAGTCCACCAATCATAGATTTATACTTTCTCTGATCAACCTTAGGTGAATTATCATCTTTACCCAACTTGCAACCAGTCACTATAGGAGTACTTACTGGTTTGGAACTTTCCATCCCAAATTTTCTCAACATCTCTCTCACATCCTTAGATTGAGAAATGAAAATTCATTTCTCTGTTTGATTAATCTATAGCCCAAGAAAGAAATTCATCTCACCAAATATATAAATTTAAAATTATTTATGCATCTCTTCTACATACATCTTGCACATCTTTTCATTTCCTTAAAAGATAATGTCATTAACAAATACAACTACAATCAATATTTTGTCATTTTTTAGTATTGAAATACAAATTATTGTCTATCATACATTTGTTAAATCCTTTCTAACTCAAATACATATCTAGCCTTGCATACCAATCTCTAGGAGCTTGCTTCAATCCATACAAAGCTTTCTTCAATCTGTACACCATTTTTGGTTGATCTGTTAACTAAAATCCTTTTGTTTGTTCCATGTAGACTTCTTCGTCTAGTTCACCATTCAAAATTTTTGACTTTACATCCATTTGATAGACTTTGAAATATTTATAATTAGGTAATGATAAGAACATCCTTATAGTTTCCATTATTTCTACTAGGGAAAAAGTCTCTTGAAAATATATACCTTCCACCTATGAGTAGCCTTCACCCACAAGCCTTGCTTTGTTTCTGACAACTTTCCTGTTCTCATTTAGCTTATTTCTGAATACCCATTTTGATCCAATGATATTTTTGTCTTCTAGTCTTGGGACCAATTCCCAAGTTTGATTCTTCTCAATGTGGAAAAGTTTTTCTTTCATTGGTTCCTTCCAGTGTTCATCCTCACAGGCTTCACTTACTGACTTCAGCTCAATCTCAAAGAATAAGCATAAATTTACTTCAGCAACAACTTTGCTTCTAGTTAACACACCTTTTGTCTTGTCTCCAATAATATAACTTTCTAAATGATTGCTTTGTACATATTTTGGTGTCCTATGGGACATCACCAGAGCATATTATTCTCTTTCATGCAATTCATTCTATTTTTTCTGCTCATTTGTATCATGTTCTTCCATAATTTCTTTTATTCTTGCATAGTCATGTTCATCAGACACATATCCATCAATATCAATAGAATTCTTCATTGTTTTATCAACCTTTACATTCAAGCATCCTACAATATTCTTCAATATTTTGTTGAAACATCTATATGCCTTGATTTTAGTAGAGTATCCAAGAAATATTCCTTCATCACTTCTTGCATCAAATTTTCCCAATGTTTCCTCATCTCTTCTAATATAACATTTTCTTTTGAATACCTTGATATATTTAACTATAGGAATTTTTCCATGCCATAGCTCATAGGAAGTCTTTTGTATTGCTTTCTCTTGCCTGAACTTGTTTGAATACATATACAATAGTGTGAATAGCTTCTATCCAGTAAACTTCTAGTAATCCAACTTCAGTGATCATTAACCTAGTAGCTTCTTGAACTGTTCTATTTTTCATTTCAACAACTCCATTTTGTTGAGGGGTTCTCAGAGTAGATAACTATCTCTTTATTCCATGCACTTCACAAAAAATATTGAACTTATGGGAGGTGAATTATCCACCTCTATTAGATCTCAAGCATTTTATCTTCAAAATCACTTCATTTTCAACCATAGCCTTGAATTCCTTGAATCTATCTAATGCATCTGATTTCTCTCTTAGAAATGTAACCCATGTATATCTAGAATAATCATCAATTAAAATCATAAAGTACCTTTCACCAAGTAGAATTCACACTCTCATGGGACCACAAAGATCTATATGAACCAAATCTAGTAATCCAATAGTAGATTGTTCTCTTGATCTGTAATTATTTCTTGTTTGCTTCTCGAACTAGCAATTCTTGTAGATAGCATTTACAGGCTTTGTATTTCTTGGTAGATTTCTCATGGCTTGAACAACACTAATCCTTGCCAAGTAATCACAATTCATTTGACACATTCTCTTGTGCCATAGCTAGCCATCATTTATCTGAGTCATAAAACATCATCCATCAACACCTTTAAGTTGATAAATATTCCATTTAGATTTCATTCCTATATAAATAAATGTTTTGGATCCTTTCTAGATCTCACACTTCTCACTCTTAAACAAAAGATAATATCCCTTTCTGCACATTTGAGCAACGCTCAATAGATTATGCCTTAAACCCTTAACATAGTAGGCATCATCAGTATGATGCTTTCCATCAACACTTATTGAACCTATCCCATATATTTTAGCACCAGTATCATCTCTAAACATTAGCAAAACTCCATCATATTTCTCAAGTTTCACAAACTTACTCTTGTCACCATTCATGTGATGTGAGCAACCACTATCAAGTACCCAATTTTTTTTTCCTATTTAGCATGTAGGGTAGAGATAACTGTACCTTCATTTTTCTCCTCCTCCTTCTCTGGAGGACTTTGCTTTGAATTTTTTCTGAATTATTAGAAGTAGGTTGATCCTTAATTGCCAAGAACAAGCATTAATTTTCATTTGGATCTTAATATTCTAAATCTTCATTTGAAATACTAGAATTCTCATTAACACAATAAGATCTGTTAATCTTCTTTCCTTTCTTTTGTTTCTCATATCTTTGTTTATTGTTTTTATCTCTTTTCAGACACTTTGCAGCATAGTGCCCAATTTCTTCACTACTAAAGCACTTAAAGGGAAACTTACCTTCATACTTACCCAAGCCTTTTCTCATTCTTCTTACAAAGTTAGCCTTGATTTCATCAAATTTTTCTTCATCCATATCTTCAGTTTTTGTAGCTTTAAAAGCAATCTCTGTTTTTCCTCCACTTCTTAGATTCAAATTCCTCATCTCATAAGATGTCAAAAATCCTAGCAATAGATCCTTAGTACAAGTCTTATCATCTATATTCTGCTCAATAGTGCTCACCTTTTCATTGTAAGCATTATGAATATTTTTGAGAATCTTCTTTACAATTCTGGTTTCATCTATAGTAGTGCCAAGAGATCGCATTCCATCCACTACCTCATCCAATCTTTGTACATAGGCTTTCACATTATCATCTTTGATTATATGTATAAGATCAAGCTATGTTTCCAGATTCTGTAATTTTTTCTCTTTTACCCTTTCATCACCATCGTGCACTCTTTCTAAAGCATCCCAAACTCCCTCATCTTTCTTCAAATTATGAAGCTTAATCAACTCGGAATGTACTAAACTATTCTTCAATATGAAATTTTCCTTGTTATTCACTTCATCTGCTCTAATTTATTCAAGTGTACTCGAACCATTAGTAGGAGGAGTGTAGGGATTCTTATAAGCTTTCTCTACATCACATCTACAATACTCTAGATATTCTTCCATCAATACTTTCTAGATACCATAATTAGTTCCATCAAACCTCAGATAATCAAAGACCATTTTACTAGTCATCCTAGACCTTCCTCAAGTGGTTAAGCTCTTCACCAAGGAACCAAGCTCTAACACCAATTTTTGGATAGGAAAACTAAGAGGGGGGTGAATTAGTTATCACATATTATAACCTTAAATTCAATTATTGAAACTAACACATAAACTAATTAAGTGATTAACCATCAAATGCAAATGCACAAACACAATAACACCAGATTTAAGCGGAAAACCCAACAAGGGAAAAAACATGGTGAGGATTAACTCACACTATAGAGAATATAAAAATTGATTACAAAAGGGCTCACTACCTGGGATAAGGCTCACTTCTTGAAATAAGGACTCATTTTCCATAGGGATATGACCCAGAGGGATCACTTCCAAAGAGATACAAATAAGAAAAAGAAGACTTGTTATAGCTCGAGACAACAATCCCAATGCAACAATGATTCCACCACAATCATTGATCAACTTACTTGAATGATAGAGTTCAGCTTCTGCTCATTGCATCCAGAAACTCGTTGTTAATCTTTGCACTAATCAACCACACAGCTAACTCACACACTTTCAGAATAGCATCAAAGTTGTGTATACTCTTTCACTTATCTTCCTTATTTTCTTATGTACAATTTTCATCTCTAGCACATTCTATATTTATATTATCTCCAACCTTGAAAAGATAAAAAGGTGGTCATCTAACTTAAAATTCAAGTTACATTGGTACCAAACATCCTAGGGTGGAATTAGAATGAGAGAAAACCAAACACATGCTTCATCAACTTCGAAAATAGTGCTTAACACACACTCAACCAAACCCGTGTAAAACAAATAGATCAATTAAGCTTGATACTTCCAAATTTTGAAACCATCTTGAATAGAACTAGGGCAACACAACTCTAGAACCACAAGCCATAAGACTTCAACAAAGGGAAATCCACACTAGCAACAATTCTCTTAGACCTCAACCAAAACACAAAGAAACATAGTTCACAAGCACTAGATCAACATCCTCAATAGTTGAATACCTACAACCTTTTTTTAATATAATTTTTTCAATATCCTCAACATATACAGTCAACAACAACTAGTAGATAACTAGTTGACTGGTTGACATCAATGAAAACACTTTCATTCCTCTTTTCATTCTTGCAATAGAGTATGTGTTGAAAAAGGATCAAATTGTTGATATTTTTATTAAGCAACACTGAGAGGTGGGGTGAATCAGTGTTGTGCAAATTTTAACTTTATTAATCTGATTCTTAAAGTGCTAATAACATTCAACAAAAATAAAGATGCATGCACATAAGAAAAATAACCACAACACCATAACACAAGGATTTTCTTATGTGGAAACCCTATTAGGGGAAAAACCATGGTGGAGTTCAATCCACAATATTGTTCTAAGTATATATTCAAAAGAAAAGATTACAAATGGGAATGCACTTGCATTCAGGCACACTACCTAGTGCTCACTGCTAAAAAATAGAAAGGCTCATTTCCTTACAAAAGTTTGGAATACTTCCATGGATTTGAACTGATAGAATAACATCTATAAATTCTTGATTATAGTTCCGGTTAGACTCAACAATCAAATTTTGGACCTTCTAACTAATTCTTCTCTTCTACTTTGTTCTACTTCAATTCGCACCAAAAATACTTAATGCACAAGTGAAACTATGCATAATCAATCTACTAACCTTCTAACATTCACAACTTACATGAAATCACATAAAACATACACCAAAATTATATAATTGATCACTTATATATATCCACCACCAATAATTCAATCGCTTCAAGTTGGCCTCAACAAAATAAGAAATATTCACAAACTGTCAACTCAAATCATCCATAATATTCAATGTGCATCCATAAGAGTTGGCCACAACATAGTGAGGATGCAAATCAAAATGATCAAACACAAAAATACCAAAACAATAACTCCTTAAATATCCACGACACACTATATTCACCAAGTCGACCTCTAAATATTGATGAACAGAAAATTAGTTCACCAGAACTTCTAACTTCCACCCAAATTGATACGAGGCACCAAGATTTACAAATAACACAAATTATGCATCGAACAATACTCCCTAGGATCCACAACACAAAATAATAACATAAAATATACATATGAGTTGAAGAACACGAATCTACTAGATGCTTTGTTCTAACTAAACAAATAACCACTAATCTGTCTGCCGATATGAGTAAATGATGACGTGCAGATCCATTAGCTAACAAGAGTTTCCATCAATAACAACACCAGAAAAAATTTGTAGTGTCTCTTTCCAACAATCTCCCCCTTTGGCATTGATGGCAACACTTAGTGAAAAAAGACTAAGTGTCAGATTAGTACCAACAAAAATACACTGCCAACCAAAACTCCAAAAAGATCTTTATCCACAACTCAAAACTACAACTCCCCCTTAGATGAATATACATTTTTCACTGATCTATTCTCCCACTTTGACATCAATGGAAAAGATGGGGAATCCATATACAAAACTCCTATAAACAAACAAAAACTTCAAAACCACATATGTATAAACTTTTCTTCAAACAACTTACACAAACTTGAAAATATCTACAAAATTTGTCTTTAATAGGTTCAAGATTGTGTCCCAACACTTCTTGAGACTTTCCAGAATAGTTATGTGACCACAAAGTCAATAATATTGCACTTCTATAGATTCAAGGTTCACTGGATCACTTACCGCCATAGTATCTTGTGTTTCTTTCAAAGCATTCAACATGGTCTCTATTTTTGGACCAATTAGGCCTCTAAGTTCACTGTCTCTTTCCACAAATCTATCATTATCACACTTGAAACTCTTTATTTTGTCAAGTAAGGATATAGCTTGACCTTCTTGCTCTCCAATAGAAACATTTAAAGGATCAAAAGAATTAGAAATAATAGCTAACTCCTTTTTATAATCCTTAACCTTCTTCTCATTTTCCTCAGTAAGTTTAGACAGGACAAACACAACTTATGAATCCTTCCACCTTTTGATAATGCACTTTGAACATTTTTCACACAAGTAGCTAACAAATATTTATCATTAGCTATCAATCCTTTCAATTTAATGAGCTTTTTGTCATCAAACTCCTTCTGTACTTTGACAAGAGCTGACTTCTCAAGTGACTTAAAATGAGTACCTATTGAATTTATAAGTTTTTTCAAGTCACTGGAGGAAGAACCAAATGGATCTTTAACATGTGTAGGAATGATCTTCTCTAGAATACTCAATGCAAGATTCAATAACTCACTGTCCTCAATGTGAGACTTCAAAGTTTCTTCCCTAGCCTTAGCTTGTGCAAATGATGTAACTTTCATTTTCTGGATTGGGGACAAAGTGGACAAATGAATAGGAGCATCTCCCAAATCAAAATAAAATTCTTCCTTTTTCTCTTCTAGAAACTTCATCATTACCTCTATAGTGTCTCTTGCTTCTATTGGAACTCCCTATAATTCAACCTTCTTTTCCTCGAGCATTGTTTCCTCAACCACATACTTTTTCTTTTCATTTCGAACTTCAACTTCTTCAACTGATATCTCCTTTTCTTCAACAGATACAATTGTAGGAGGTTCGGTCTCCATAGGTTCTTCTGAATCATGCACTTTACGAGGAATCTGAGAGTCCTCAACAATAACCTCTTGATTTACTAGACCAGATGAAATGTCTTCCACATGTTCTTCCTTAGAAGCAACATCAATTTTGTTCTTTAATAGAACTTTCTTCATAATAATTTTAGTTTCCTTTTCTAGTTCTCCAGTCTTACCCAACATAAGCTTTTTTATTCTTGTTTTCTTTTGAATTCTCTCTTTACTTCTTTTAGAATTGCTTTCATTTTTTCAACAGACATTACGAGACTTAGATTTGCAAGAACCCATTTTCTCAGCTACTCTTCTTCAGTTCTAGAACTAACTCTCCTCATCTCCAAAATGTCAAACAATTCCTTGGGAAACTGTGCCATTATCTCAACAAGAGTCCTATTGAAATTGTTCAAATATTGTATTTTAGCTTCCTTAAGGACTCTTTCACCAACAGTATCAAAGGTACCATACACTTCACATAGGGGTTAAGATTTCCATCCTTAATTTTACCTCTTTCAACTTCTACTAACATACCTAGTTTGTCAAGCTTCATCTTTTTCTTTGCTTTTTCCTCTTCACCAAAAGGCTTAACTGTTGTTGCATCTTTGGTGCCCATGTTCTTTATTTCTCTAACTTCTTCATCAGATTTGTCTCTTCATCTTTTGAAATAGCTTCATACACTCTTGTGCTCTTATCCTTCTTCCTTTTAATAGATGCCTTAACTTGAGCTTTTGTAGGGGAAAACTTCTTTTCATGACTGGATAAGGGTATTGAGCTCCTTGTTGATCTAGATCAAGCAAAGGATACTGTCAGACTAGAAAATTCAGTTTCAGCAGGCTCTTTTCCTTTTTCACTTTTAGTTTTTTCTCTTTTCCTTCTAGCTTCTCTTATATATTATATAGGTATTCCCATGCTCTCTACAAAGACTTCCACTTATTTTATCACTTTCTAGACTAGCATAGGTTTCTTCAATTTCTCATGGACTTGAATATTATTCTATGCATATGTTTCAAACCTTTCCTTAGATGGATCCAAAGGCTTACTTAACAGATGTTGTGCATATAGCTCCAAGATTCTCTTGTCAACTTCATATGCCATTGGCATAATCCAGACGGTTCTAGGTTTTGCTGCTTCCATCAAGCACTGATCAATATCCACCATAAAATATATTGTATCCTTATACTTCTCCACAATAGTCTAAGTGGGAATTATTTTCCTTGCTTGCATTATATTCTAAAAGTTTTTGAGATATCCCCAAATTGCAGTTTTTCTAGTTTGCAAATCACTAAGGCTAAATAACATGTCTCTAATCTAAACAACAATAGGCTTTTCGCTTTGCCAATGCACTTTCCTAACTCCTAGAACTTCATCCATGAAATAAAAGAATAGACACAGTAACAAATTACCATATTTAAAAGAATTTTTCTTGTCTTTCTTTATCTTGCCAAGATTCTCCACAAGTTGTCTTCGAAGGAATTCACACAAATCATACTCTACATTCTCCTTTATCATTTGATAGGTTGCATATATGGCTTTACTAGATACAAATTTTTCTCGACTGGAGTGATATATCTTATACACAATGACTATTGAAGAAAATTTCACACTCACATCAATGACGTTATCAATTGGCATCGCTCTTCTATCAAATACAAAACTAGTTGCATCGGCGATGGTTTGATTCTTCATAGACTTCAAAATCAGAAATCAACTGGAGGAATTTAAACCGATAACAACACTTATAGCTTCTTTTGTAATCTTGAAGGGTTGATTTAACCACACTAATTATACATGAACTCAACTCAAAATGTACCAGACCCATTCACTTTCATCAAACATGGGGAATTTCACAATCTATGTGAATTTATTTTCCTTTAGGGTTTTGAATTCAAGCTTAACATAGAAATCCTCTCCAACAATTTGTTTGGAATAAAAATTTAGCAACTGTGAGCTTCGTAGCTCCTCAATATTAGCATGAATGTATACCCTAATATCTTCTATGTGCAAAACACCATATAGAATAGACAAAAATGCACCTAAGGGCTCAGTCTCAATGAACTTGAAAGGATGCCATTTGAAATTTGGATAGTGTCTATCCTTGAATTCAACTACCAACAGAGTAGCCATTTTAAAAAATTCATAGGTTTACAAGTTTTCCCAAAAAATATTTTTTAACCGGATTAGGGTTTGAACTTCAAATTTCCTTCACACTTGAATTCTCACCAAAGTTTTCCAAATTTTGCTTCTAAGCTCTTCAAACTTCTTCTTAAAAATGAAAAGTTGAAAAGTTACAAATGAAAGATAGAAATAACCTTTTGTTGCAATAAATTCTTTTTCCCTAACTCATCTGAATACCCTGTTTCTATACACTGTAAAGATAAATCTTTTGTGAACCTTCAATTCTGCATAAATACTTTCTCCAGTTGTTCAACAGTATCTATAGATCATTAATGCAAACATTGAACTCATCCACATCCTGGTGTCGATCACTTGCTGGGGTTTTGAAATATTTATTTGATAGTTCCCCTCAGGCTAGAGGCCTTAACCTAATTCTTGGAGGAATTACCAGAAGTTGATTTCGGCACTGGCTCATTTCCTACATCAAAGGGACTATTTTTCACCCATGTCTTCTTCATCTGCTTCCTGATATGATCTGTAGTGACTTTCCCTTTTCCTTTTTCATCATTCTACATGTTTCTTCTCTGATTTACGAGACCTCTTCTATAGAATCTAGCAATATGACCAATTTTGTTACAATTGTAGCACACCACATTTCTTTTTCTAGACTAGTTGTTCTACTGACTTTCTCTTGATCTACACTGGTTAGCAATATGGACAAATCTATTGCATGTATAACATCTAACATCTCTACAAAAGTTGTTCAGCACATTTTTGCATTCATTTGGCTTATGACCATACTTGTTACAATTAAAGCATTAACTGGAGAATGATGGACCATTTGAATTCATTCTACTTCTGCATTGAGCTTCCATATGACCAAATTTATTGTAAACATAATAGATACCATTGATTTTTTGAGCAGTAGGTTTTCTTACCGAAAACCTTGTAGTGTTGTTCATCTAATTTCCTTGTCTAACCCTCTTTTGTCCAAATTTCCTTTGTCCAGATATTAAACTTTCTCCTTCTTCATATCCAAGACCTCGCTTGTCACCATCAGTCCTCTGACATTTAATTAGTTCATCAAGCTTAGCTGAGCTAATCTTGAACTTCTCCTTGAATTCATTTTTTTTAGCAAGTTCATATTTGAGATCAACAATGTGCTTTTTAAGCTCTTCCTCATTGTGTTTGGTTTGTTCTAACTCTAGTTCCAATTGAATGAATCCATCAATAATTCAGCTACATTCTTTAGATTTATCTTTTAGGGATTGGGCAAGCTTTTCTTCATTCTTCTTCCTTTCTTCAATTTCCTTAGTCATCCTCATCATGATAGATTCCATCTCATGCTTCTGAACTGCATTATCCCTGGCAAGCTTTTTAGATTCTTCTATCTTTTCCTTTAGGGTTTGACTTAGTTGCTCATCTACAATGTGTTTAATATCTTCCCACTTTATCTGATCATAGAGTTCCCTTCTCTTCTCCCTGGACTTGTTGATTTTTTCTTTCAATGACTCAATGAATCTCTTAGCATTCATAAAATTTTCTTGTATTTCCCATACTTCAGATTTTTCCTTATCAAGATCATTTAGGTCCACCATAAGTTGTTGTTGAAGACTGCTTGAATCCATTGAAACACTTTCCAAGATCTTCCCCATGCTTTTAAGCTTCTTCTGAGGAACTGAGCTCTGATACCAATTATTGGAGTCAAGCAACATTGAGAGGGGGGTTGAATCAGTGTTGTGCAAATTTTAAATTTATTAATCTGATTCTTAAAGTGCTAATAACATTCAACAAAAATAAAGATGCATGCACATAAGACAAATAACCACAACACCATAACACAAGGATTTTTTTACGTGGAAACCATGTTAGGGGAAAAGCCACAGTGGAGGTCAATCCACAATATTGTTCTGAGTATACTTAAAAGAAAATATTACAAATGGGAATGCACTTACATTCAAGCACACTACCTAGAGCTCACTGCTCAAAAACAAAAATTCTCATTGCCTTAGAAAAGTTTGGAATACTTCCATGGATTTGAACTGATAGAGTAGCATCTACAAATTCCTAATTACAATTTTGATTAGGCTCAACAATCAAATTCTGGACCTTCTAACTGATTCTACTCTTCTACTTTGTTCTGCTTCAATTCACACCAAAAATCCTTAATGCATAAGTCAAACTATGCATAATCGCTCTACTCACCTTCAGACATTCACAACTTACATCAACTCACATCGAACATACACCAAAATGATATAATCAATTACTTATAGATATTCACCACCAATAATTCAATCACTTCAAGTCAACCTCAACAAAATAAGAAATATTCACAAATTGTCAGCTCAAATCATCCATAATATTCAATGCACATACACAAGATTCGGCCACAACATAGTGAGGACCCAAATCAAAATGATCGAACACAAAAATACCCAAACAATAACTCCTCAAATATCTTCAACACACTATATTCACCAAGTCGGTTGTCAAATACTGATAAATAGAAAATTAGTTCACTAGACCTTCTAACTTCCACCCAAATTGATACAAGGCACCAATATTTACAAATAACATAGATTATGCATCAAACAATACTCTATGTGATCCATAACACAAAATAATTTTACAGAAAATTTGCATATGAGTTGAAGAACACGAATCTACTAGATGCTATGTTTTAACTAAACATATAACCACTGATCTTCAATTTGTCTGCTAGTATGAGTAAATGATGATGTGTGGATCCCTTAGCTAACAAGGGTTGCCATCAATGAAAATAACATAAAACATTTGCAACTTGTCTCTTGCCAACAGGCTCTTCCTAAAGATACTTTTGAGTATCTCTATGAGAAGTTAGTGGTTATTTCCCCTCCTTTCTTGAACTAGATGCATATGGAGATGCATCAGTGTGGTGGGTTTATGGATCTATCCTTCTTTTGGACTAATGTTTGGTGGATACCTCTTAGGGGGGGCGGTAGTATCTTTTGTGTTTGGGAGTATTCAATATTGGTAGTGTTCTTAATGTCAAAGGAGAAATAAAAAAAAAATATATTTTTCCTTTTCTATTGATGTCAAAGGGGGAGAAGAGTACCATGTGAAAAATCTTATCTACTGAGGGGGAGAAAGTAAAATATGAGAAAGTGTGTTCAAAGTTGTGTTATCTTTGATGGTTTTTCACATCATGTGTTGCCATCAATGACATAGGGGGAGATTTTTGGAAGAATGAAGGTGTTTCCATTGATTCTGACTAGTTAACTGGTTATCAACTGGTTGTTGTTGTCATTGATGTCATGGATACAAGTTGTTGGTTGTATATATCAAGGACATTGAGAAAATTATGATGAAGAAATATTGCAGGTATTCATTGGTTGCCTTAGGTTTTTCTCCTATGATCGTGTGGTTTAGATATGTTGATCATGGTTGTAGGAAGGTGTTATATCCATATTTTTGGTTTCTAGATCGATGTACAGTGTGAGTTATGTTGACCAATTATGAACTATGCTTTTTCGTTTCTTTGGATGAGGTCCAGGAGAAATGTAGTTTCTCCGTATTTCTTCTTATTTGAGTTTTATGACTTGAAATTCTAGAGAGTCAAATATGATTGTGTTGAAGGTAATTTGTTGTTTGGAAATATTGGATCATGCTAAGGTTGCATGTGCTTAATTATTCTATGTGTTTTACACTAGTTTGATCAACATTGTGTTAAACACTACTTATTAAGTTCATGAAGTGTGTTGGGACTTGTTTAGGTCCTCATTAAGCATGTTTTTGGGTCACCCTCATTCTAATTCCACCCTAGAATGTTTTGGTGCTGACCTAATTTGAATTTGTAAATGCAAATGGTGTATGGAAGACTTTGGATAAGTTTCAAATTTGAAGTTGGTATAAATACAATTTGTGTTGTTCATTAAAGATAAGGAGAATGCAAGCAAGATAGATATGATATAGATGTGAAATAGTGTGTATGTGATGTAAGTTTGGTAGATCAATGTGAAATCAAATTGGTGAGTTTCTGGAAGTAGTGAGCTAAAGGTGTACTCTATCATTCATGCATGTTTGCAAGTGTTTGAGTGAGTTGTGGTGGAAATATTTGTTGCATTGAGAATTTTTTCTCTCTTTAATAAATCTCTTCTATCTTCTTTGTAATTTTATGGTAGTGATCCCTTTGGGTGGTTAACCCTTGTTGGACAGTGAGTCCTAATCCAAACAATGATTCTTGTTTTGGTAGTAATCCTTCTATAGCAGTGAGCCTTTGTATTCAGCTTTATTATTCTCTATATTGTGAGCTAATCCTCATCAACATTTTTACTTGATTGGGTTTTCCACATAAATCTAATGTTATTATGTGTGTCAGTTTCTATTTTTTCACTTAATGATTAATCATATTAATATAGTAAAGGATTTTTTATTGATATAATTTCTAGTGGAAGTTTTAAAGCTTTAATTTGTTACAAATGATTCACCATCCCTCTCATTTGTCTTGTTCAACAACATCCTTATGTCATTCTATGAATTTCATTATTTTCTCCATCAATTTTTGGATGCATTCTTTTTCTTCTTTGACAATTTCTTTCAGATCTATGATTTCACCTTCAATTCTGTAAATATCTTCAAGAGAAACTTTGAGTTTTACATTCATGTCAAATATGCAAAATTATTCTATAGATCCAATAGCAAGAATTTCTTCTCAAGGAGTAGGTAATATTCTAATAGTTATGTGTTCAACCTCCAAGATCATCCCCAAATGGTTGAGCTCCTTCCAAGAAAAATGGCTCTAATACCAATTATTGAACACCCAAAATACTAAGAGCAACTAAGAATCAGTATTCCTTTAAACCACTTAAACATTTAAACATACAATACTTATAGAACATGTTGCAAGTATGAAGGTTATTCCATTCATGTCAATAAGAAGTCTATAGTTTGGTGTTTTCATTGATGTCAACTATGTGTTAAGGAAGTTTGTTGCATGGCGAAGATGTTGAGGATATTGAGAAAATTGTGAAAAAGAGGAAAATAGGTTGTTGTAGGTTGTGCATGTGTATTTGAGATATTGAGGAAGTGTTGTGTGTACATGGATCTATCCTTTTGTTGTACTATATGAAGATAATTTGGAATGAAGTAAATGAGCTAAGATGATGTCTTTGGTTCTTGGTTTCCAATTTCTTTTGAGAAAATTTGATAAATAGAGAAAATAGTGTTGTGCAAGTGTTCATAATGTGCTCTAGGTTTTCCTTTGCATTTCTTCCATGTTGATGCCATGTGTATGTGGATATGATATGCTGTTCAATTTTGCTAGAGATTGCTATATTTAGAATTTGGGTTTCCTAATTATTGTACAAAGTGAGATATTTTCACTAGTGTGAACCAATTTTTTAGTGATGTTGTCTTTGGCCTAGGAGAAATGTATTTACTTCTCATTTATCTGTAGTTTGGATAGAGGTTGTGAAATTTTGGTAAGGTTCTTATAATGCTTTTATCTTTTGGTATTAAAGGTTTTACTTGATTTGGTATAGTACAAAGTGTGTTTCATGTGTCAGTGTGCAAATAAGGTTAATCAATGTTCTAGGATGAATTATTTCTATGTTGAGAATTGGGTTAAAGTGTTTGATGGATCTCGGGTGGTTTGAAGATTATTCTAGATCGTATTCAAGTTAATTGTGTTGTCTGAAAGTTTTAGATTGATTTCAAAAAGAGTGTACTTAATGTTTTATGGTGTTTAGCACAGGTATTGGTGGACCTTGTGTTGGAACTACATGCAAGGCTTGTGAAAGTGTGTTGAGGTGTATTGGGTTGTATTTGGTTACTAATTAAGGACTTATATGGGTCTCCTTTATTCCTATCCACTGAGAGAATGTTTAGGTGCCAACCTATTTTGAATTTGTAAGTGTATTTATTTTTCCTAACCTCATAGAAGGTTTTTGAGGTTGAGGTTGATAAAAGTAAGACTTATGTTGTTGTGAGATGCAAGAGAGAGACAAGTTAGATGTGAAATCGATGTGTTTGATGCAAATTTGAGAAGAGTAGTGTGAAATTAAAAGTATTGGATTCTTGAAGGTAGTACGTTGAAGGTGTCCAAAACATTTCATGTAAGGATGTGAAAGTGTTCAATTAATTGTGGTGGATTCCTATTCCATTGATAATTTGTTCTTTGTCTAGCATTTCTATTCTATCTTCTTGTATTATTTATGTGGTAGTGAACCTTGACTATAAGCCTTTTTATACAGTGTGTCCTATTTTGGCAGTGAGCCCTTGTACTAGTTTTTCAATTACTTATATTATGAGCTAATCCTCATCGTGGTTTTTCCCTCATTGGGTTTTCCACATAAATATGGTGTTATCTTGTGTATGGTGTTGTTATTTCAGTTTCTATTATCTATATTTCATATTTAATCACTTTTAAAAAATAAGGTTTTGATGAATGCATGTGGATTTGACTACTATTGAGGGTTTTGGTGTTTTAATTCTATACAATTAATTCACCCCCCCTTCTTAGCTTTCTTATTCATTCTAAATTTTCTATTAGAGAAAAGTTTCTTGGAGAAGAGCTTAACTAGCTCAACTAGATATGGGATGGAGAATAAAATTAATTTCCCTAGATTTGATGGAACAAACTATGTATTCTAGAAGAAAAAGATGAAAGCATATATGGCAGCTCGTGGATTCGAAATTGAAAAAGAAATAAAACATTAGTATGTTGCACCTCTAAAAGTACAAGTGATGAGATCAAGGCAGATGAAATAAATGGTAAGGAAAGATTTATTTTGATGAATAGTATTAAAATTTTGAATTAGTTGAATTTATGAATCTTAAGATTGCTAAAAATGTTTGGGATAAGCATGAAAGTACTTATGAAGGAGATGAAAAGGTCAAATAAGCTAGGTTGTAGAATTTGAAGACACGATATGAGACTATGTGAATGATTAACAATGAAACAATTTCAACCTACATGTAAAGAGTTTATGAACTGGTGAGTGCTATGAGAGGTCTTGGTGCACAAGTTAAAGAACCTAGGGTGGTAAAGAAAGTTCTCAGAACTCTTCCTGATTCATATAGTGAAAATGTATTTTCTATTGAGAAAGTTGCAAATTTTAATACATATTCTAGATATCAGTTGATTGGTACACTAACTTCATTTGAAATGAGAAATCTTGGTATGAAGAATGGTATAAAAGTGGAGACTTATTTTAATGCTAGAAAATTTGAAAATATTGAAGATTGAGATGGAGATGATCTTGATGATTTGGAAGCTAACTTTGTAAAATGAATGAAAATGGGCACAAAGAAGTACAAAGATAAACTACCTTTCAAATGTTTTAGTTGTGGTGAAATAGGTCATTATGCTTCAAGATGTCCAAAAAGAGTTGTGAACAATAAGAGTAAGGAGAACAAAGGAAATATGATTAAAATATCTTACTATGTCAATGAAGATGGTGGTATTTTTTATGATGAATCTGATTATGGAGATTTTTATGATAATGAATGCTTGTTCTTTTCTATAAAAGAAGAATTTAGTTCTGCTAACTTTGAAAGATGTGTGAGGGAAATTATTCTAGAGAAGAATGACAAGGTTGAAGGTACTTTGGTTTCTACTTTTCATGTTAAAGAAGATAAGAATTACTAGGTTGTTGACAATGGTTGCTCTAATCACATGACTAGAGACAAAAGTAAGTTTGTTAAACTTGGAAAATATGATGGTGGATTACTTAAATTTTGAGATGATTTAGGAGACAAGATTTGTGGAATAGATTCAATCACTTTTGATGGAAAGCATAATATTGATAATATTTACTATGTTAATGGTGTAAGGCATACTATTTTGAGTGGTATAAATGTGTAGTGAAGGATATAATCTTTTGTTTAAGGATGAAACATGTGAGATTAGAAAAGGGTCTTGTTGATGATGTTTTATACACAATAACTTATAAAGAATACAATATCCTATCTCTCTTGAAAGGTGAATCTCTATCAGCAAGCCTCAAGAGATAACCCCAAGGTCTCGTGTTATTTCTTGACAATACAATAAACAACTTAGTGAAAATGTGATTTGCTAGTAATCACAAAGGGCCTTACACTCAAAAATGTTGGAAGTATATTTATCATCAAATATGGTAGGGTGGTGATGCTTTCAATCATAAAACTAACCTAGATTCAAAGAAAGATCAAAAGTGATAAGGGTTTAGAAATCCTATTCTAACTCCTAAGACCAATCATAACAATGATGAATGTTGCAGATGAACAAATCTGCAATAAACCGATCTCTACTTGATCAAGGAGACGCCCACAACTACATAGAAATAGTGTAATCTTCTATGAAAATTAGAAGATTTTCAAACTATGAACATGCATACACATACCCAATTACTAGCACAATGTAAAAAAGCATCCATATTTGAACTTAGCACAAAATGAGTCCCAAACTAACTTTACACAACAACCTACAATTAGAAAATTACTAAAATTATGGACTAGAGATCGATCAAACATCATTCACATTTTACCATCATTGCAAAAGAATTGAAAATTAATATCTAACATTTTGCATTGGGAATCAAGAACAAGAAACCATAAGACTATCAAAGCTAAAAGTAAAGTTTTCCAAATCAACAATTCAATTTCATTAGCTTCTCCAGAATTTACATAACAATCTTCCTACTCTCTCCTCTCCTATAGTCACTTCTACTAACTCCTAACTTCTTCTAACTTGCAAAATTTGGCTCTCTGACTGATTCTAACCCTTTACAAATGATAAGGCACTAACCTTATATAGAAAATTAAAATTTTAATTGATGGCCAGGATTAAATCAATCAAAGGGAACATATTGCTCATCTAGAAACCCTAGGAAATTACACCAAGCTTAGCAGATCAGGATACACCATCAACCAATGAGAAAATTTAGTTACACATTTTTGCCAAAGAGAGAAAAGCATCCTACCACCTAGGCATTAAAAAAAATATTCATTGGGAGAAAAAGCAACGTCACATGTCATTCCTAGTCAAAAAAATCTTCTCTAGTTATAAATAGGTTGTGGCATGGATTCTTATGTGGGTACATATTAAATATTTGATTTGCAAGTAAAAGCACAACTTGAAATCTTCCTAGAAGCTTGCACTTGGCACATATCCATATGCAAGTTATGTTGGAAAATTTGAATATTATTCCCCCTTGGCACATTTTCTTATGTGGGATCTTCTTGATTAATATTTGCATTGAGGCTCCTCATAGTTTTAATATTCCTTTATAGGAAAAACCTATACACAATGGCATCACAAAAATCAAATAAAAACCATTAATCAAATTCATCATTCCTACAAATATATATTAATATTCTAATCACAAAGATTTGAATACCCACTATCATGAATGAAAAGATGATAAATAACTTATTCATGACAATAGCCTTGAATATTCTACCCTTGATCCTCCTAATTGATGCATTACAAACCATTAAATAAGAATGGAATAATATTAAATCAATTTGACCATTATTAATAAACTAATCTATCCTTAACACTAAAATCCATTACATAAATGTCGCATCATGAAATGACTAAGAGTATTCAAAGACTGGATACTTGGATTAAAAGATAGTGCCATTCTTGAATTTTTGTCATCTTCTGTGCAGATATATTATGAGATATGGCTACCAAAACTTAATAACTCAACACATAAATATTTTCTCATCGTGAGCCTCCTTCAATTTGATAAACCTTTCTACTTCTCACATTCACATGGCTCATCAATTGGTATTCTTATTAATTATTATTCTCCTATGTACTTCAAGAAACCCCGTAGACATTAAATCAATCAACATGTATCATCACCTTGTCAACATTCCTTAATCAATAGAACCAACCTATATATTTGACACCCACCCCTCTCAAACCATATAATGTTATATTGTGCCATCTGAATATTTATTGAATTCTTCCAAGGTTGTAAATAGTTAGCTATTTGCACTTTCTATCTCGAGAACTTATAGAAGGCATAGATTCCTTGTATATATTTTCCATTGACTTCATTGAATATGAGTAATATGATTGGCCCTATCTTATTCTTAAAAAAATATCATTCCATACAATACTTTTGGCCATCTTTGATCTTATTCTTCATTTTTGTTTCAATCCTTATGGACATTACCCACTAAAACATAATGAATCATAAGTAAAATTTTTGAGCCTTGCATAGACAATTATAATTTCTGAAGTTGATCTCCATCTTTGGTTCATACCTTCCATCATCCATTTGGCTGCAAACACCAAGCATATTAAAATTATTCGATACATGCCTTAGATTCAACAACATTCACCTTAGTATTTTCCAAACATGACATTGTTACCCTTGAATACATTGTTCAAATCCTCAAACTACATTCCATCGAGCCCCTCTGATTTTGATCGATTCTAGGCATCGAACTACATGTCATATCAAACATTTCATGTCATCCTCGTTTCATGCACACATCGTCAAATGGGTAGGAACATTTACATTTTATAGGGCACTATATGCTTTCGTCAAAGAAGACTAATGGTTTCTTGTTGTGGTGAGATTCCATCTTTAAATTCCAATGATCCATCAAAATAGTGATCCCCTCTTGACTTCGAAGTTTGGAACCCTAACAATTTCATAGAAACCATTCACAAATTTCATACTTTTAGAAATCCTATGTTCTCAGGGATTTTTACTTCTCGTGGAGTCTGTCTATAGATGGATTACCTGAGATTTTATCCTTTTAGAAAATTCATAGTGGTCTGGATTCTCTGAAGCTTTATTGTGAAAAGATATTTTGATAAATAGTGGATCATGTTGTTGTTTTACAAGGTTCTGAAATCTTATGAAATTATTTGTGTTCAATAGTGGAGATCTTGCTGTATAAAATGTGAAGAAAATTACAATATTTGAAGATCTCTTAAAGGATCACTCAAACATGGAAACTAACTGAGATGATATTACCATTCTAAATAAGAACAAGCTTCTTTAATTTACACTGTTTCCTTTGCCACCAGTGATCTGCAATTTCATTTCTTCAGATATTGACCTTACAACAAAAACTCATATAACTCACTACTCTATCACTTTCATGAGTTTCATTCTTCATGAATTAGAAGATCTTGCAGAATCCCCATTACTCCAGATTTACCAAAAATTTATACCTCCACCATTGTACTTTAGAAACTCTTGGGCCACTCATGGATTTGAAGTTTACCAATTTTTTCAAATATCTTGTAGAGTCTTCGATAAAAAACATCAAATATTTTGCATTATATATTCACATTCGTCAACTGTAATGATTTCCTTGCTTGGTTGATTCAAGAATGTGGTGAGATCTATTCATTGTCTAATGCATTCCATTAACGACACAATCCCAAGATATAGAAATAAAAACACTCCTAAGTTGAAATAAGATGATAATACAATGCAGTTGTATATATGATTAATCTTCGGATAATGCAACTTTATCATTCCACCAATGTATTTAATACTCAATAGGCTCAAGAAACTCATTAACTCATTTGTATACCCTAAACAATACTCAAAAAAGTGATACACCAACCTTAGCACTACTCCGATAAATGTTTTGATGAGCTCTCAGACCTCATAAAGAATTTGATGCTACCTCAAACAAGAATAGTATTTGGATGAGTTGTTGGAAAATTTATTGCTCCTGAGCCTCTTCCCATTGCCACCTACCTATCAAGGGTATTTGTTAAATGCAGCTAGAAGTCTATCTTTTGAGGATTGCTTTCCCTACTTTCTCTTGATGTGCAGCTCAATCTGCAATAGAATTATTGTTGGTAGGTAATTTCAAATTTGAGCAGGAATGTTTTTTTGAAGAGACAAAAGGAATTGAAGGTAGTTAGTTCTATCAGTTGGAGAAGAATATTTCATGTGCAACAATAGTTTGAAAAGGAATGTTTTTGTTTGTTCTCTATGTGATTCAGAGAAGTTTCTAAAGAACAAAAAACTATATGCTTGTTTTGTATATGAGCAATGATTGCTCCTAAAAGAGCTCTACGTAGCTCATGACAGTGAGCTCCTAGCAGCTCTTGAAGTTGTCTATCTTTGTGAGAAGCTCATGAATGCTCCTAGTAGCTGGTAATTTGTAGTTTAAGTTTATTTCTTGAGTTTTATGTTTAGTATTTTATATACTTTCATTTCTAGTTTATTGAATACAAAATAAAGTTGCATGTCTCCTTGTGCTTCCACATTTTGTTTGTGTATTCCCAGCTGATTGGGAAACAAAGCAACAACTTTGTCTTATTCTATTCATTCAGAAATTTATTTTGACATGGTATCAAAGCCATAGGCCCCATTTCTTTGTTAGGACATTTTTCTTCTAGGTATTAAGTTTTCTTATTGGCGACATGGTTGGAGATGAAGGGAAGAGTTGGCAGTAGCCACCGTCCTTTAATGGACAAAACTATGTTGTTTGGTAAAAGAAGATGAAGACCATAATGGTTGAAAATAATTTTTGGGAGTTTGTGATTAGTGGTTTCAATGATGTAACTGATTCTACAACATATGCACTTCTCACAAATAACTAGAAGACCCAGTTAAACGAGTTGAGGAGGAAAGATGCTAATGCATTGAGTTTAATAGAAGAAACCTTGATGGAGGCCATTTTTCCAAGAATAGCAGCAACTAACTATGCAAAGGAAGCTTTGGAAATCCTCTTGAGCAACTATAAAGGAACTGACAAGGTCAGATTGGTGAAGCTCTAGATGCTTCGAAGAGAGTTTGAGAATCTTGAAATGAAGGAAAATGAGTCCATCTCATTTTTTCACACAAGACCCTCAGGTTTGATAAACCAATTTAGAGTGAATGCTGAAGTCATGGAAGATCAGAGGATTATGGAGAAAATCCTCAGGAGCCTTCCCATGAAGTTTTATGTAGTGGTGATTTCCATTGAAGAGGAAAAGGATCTCACAACATTGTTTGTTGATGAGCTGATGGGTTCTCTGTAAACCCATGAGAAATTCCTTAATAGGTATTTTACTTCTTCCCAAGAGAAAGCTTTTAAAGCTCATTCAAATGCAAGAGGAAGGGGGAGAAGAAACAATGGTGGAAGGAGCTCAAGAGGTATAGGTTGTGGCAACTCTAGACAAGGAAATGTTGGAGGAGATAGCTCGACATGAGAAAATAGCCAAGAGGGAGTGGAAAACTCTCAGACCAGTTCTCGACAAGGCAATAAGAAAAAAATTTCATATAAGAAGAATGACAAAAGCAATGTTGAATGCTACTACTGTCATAAATTTTTTCATTATGTAAGTGAGTGCTAGAAAAAGAAAAAAAATCAGTCAAAACAAAATGCAAATGTGGTTGATTCGAATGTGGCTGAAGGCAATCAATCCACAACCTTCATCATGTGCACCATTGGTGAAGAAGGAAACCCCAAAGTCTAGTATTTGGACAACAGTTGTAGCAACCACATGAGTGGTAATGAAAGTTTTTTTTCTTTCACTGATAAGAATGTAAAGTTAGAGATAAGAATGGGAAACAATGGATTAGTTCTAGTTGTGGCTAAACGATCTATTATGATCCGCACCAAGCAATGTGAGAAGAAGAAGATACAAAATGTATTTCTTGCTCCTGGGTTAAAGCATAACGTCATGATTATTGGACAACTGATCCAAAATTGATATAAAGTGTTGATGGAGAAGGGTCAATGCATTATTTATGACAAGAATGAGAGGATGAAAGTGTTTGTAGCAGTTCAAATGACAAAGAACCAAATGTTTCCTTCGAAGATTGAGACGTGTTTCTCATATAGTCTGTTGTTGCACCTCTCATGAATGGAAAATGCATAGCAGTACAAGTAGTCCTAAAGAGCACCATTCAAGACCCCTCCAAGCTATGGCATCTCAAGTACGGACACTTAGACTATGTTGGTTTAAGTATTTTGTCCAAAAACAAAATAATTGATGGTTTCCCAAGAATAGTAGAGCTTAATGTTAAGTGTGAGGCTTGCATTTTGGGCAAGCAACATAGGCAGCCCTTTCAATCAGGAAACTCTACAACGGAAAAAGTACCATTGTATTTGGTGCACATGGATTTGGTATTCCCTATGCAATCCATATCTATTGGTAAAAGCCATTTTTTATGACTTTTATTGATGATTACAATCATAAGACGCGGGTCTATTTTTTGGAACATAAGTCTGAAGCATTTGATAGGTTTTTGTTGTTTAAGGCCCAGGCTGAAAAGGAGAGTAGATATTTTATCAAGGTCTTAAGGTCAAATAGATGAGGGGAGTATACCTCAAATCAACTTGTAAATTTTTGCAAGCAATGGCATCAAGAAGGAGCTAACAACCAGTTATTCTCTGTAGCAAAATCAAGTGGATGAGAGAATGAATAGGACCATCATGGAGATGGAAAGGATCATGATGAAAGAAAAGGGACTCCCTATTGAATATTGGGGAGAGGTTGTAGCAACAACTATATATCTGATAAATAGAAGTCCAACAAAGACAGTCCATGACAAAATCCCTCAAGAGGCATTGACAAAACGCAAGTGGACAGTTGAGTACTTGAGAGTGTTTTGGTGTGTAGCTTATGCTCATGTGCTTAGAGAAAAGAGGAAGAAATTCGATGACAAGGATGAAAAGTGTACTTTCATGTGCTACAATGAAGAGTCCAAAGCCTACAGGCTGTATAATCCAATCACCAAGAAAATTGTCATCAGTAGGGATGTGGAGTTCCTAGAGGATGAGGCATGGGATGAAGTGATAGTTTCTAATAGCTTAGAACCACTCTTGATAGCTCATAAAGAAGAAGAAAAGGAGCAAGAAGTACAACAAGATGAGCTTGTAGTAATTGTTGAAATCTCTAGAAGAGCTCCTGATGGCTCCTGATGGATCCTAACAACTCTTGATATAGGCAGATAGTCATAGATAGCCAAAGATTTGGTTGCAGAGAGCTCTTGACAACTCTTGAAAGCTCCTAAAATGAGCAGATAGAAAGGAAAGTAGGTAGAGATAGCTAGAAGATTGGCTCCTAAGACCTCCCGATAGCTCTAGATGGCTCCTGAGAGCTCCTGACAACTCTTGAACTAGCCTATTCAGCAAAGCAGTAGCAGCAGTGAAAGTTTAGATGCTACTCTCACCTCCCTAATGCTGAAGAAGACCAAGAGTCTAAGGGAGATCTACCAAAATGAAAGGTATGATGAAGAATTTGATGAGAGTGTGAATTTTGCATTATTTTCTCATAGTGATCCATTTTATTTTGAGGATGTTGTGAAAGAGGAGAAATGGTGTGAGGTCATGGATGAGGAGATAGATGCAATAGAGAGGAACAACACATGGGAGTTAACTGATTTTCCTCCAAACAAGAAAGTTATTGGAGTGAAATGGGTCTACAAGACCAAATGCAATGTCAATGGAAGAATAGAGAGGCATAAAGCTAGATTTGTTGTCAAGGGGTACAAACAACAGTTTGGGAGAAAATATAATGAGACATTTTCCCTCGTTGCAAGGATGGAAACCGTGTGGGAAGTCATAGCAATTTTAGCCCAGCACAAGTGGAAGGTGTTTCCAATGGATGTGAAGCTCACCTTCCTAAATGGAGTGTTTAAAGAGGAAGTTTATTTGGAGCATCCATTTGGATATGATGTTTTGGGTCAAGAACATAAGGTGTATAGG
Organism: Sequoia sempervirens; assembly: GCA_007258455.2. Classification (NCBI taxonomy): domain Eukaryota; kingdom Viridiplantae; phylum Streptophyta; class Pinopsida; order Cupressales; family Cupressaceae; genus Sequoia; species Sequoia sempervirens. The sequence goes on along the minus strand of VDFB02000013.1, from coordinate 193,858,626 downwards.
CTGAATAAAGCTCTTTATGGGTTGTAGCAAGCTCCATAGGCATGGTACAACAAGATTGACTCATAATTGATGAGCAATGACTTTAGCAAAAGCAATGGTGAGCCCACTCTTTACATCAAGGAAGCAGATGGTAAGATTTTTATTGTTATCTTGTATGTTGATGATTTCCTCATTGCTGATTTTAAAGAGGCCATGAAAAGAGAGTTTGAAATGAAAAATTTTGGTCTCTTGAGATATTTTCTAGGCATAGAAGTAAAAAAAATGCATGATGGTATATTTATCTCTCAAGAAAAATATAAAAATGAAATCTTGAAGAGATTTAGGATGCTTGAAATAAATTTTTCCCCAACACCAACAACCATAGGTCTAAAATTGAGCAAGGAAGATTTCAATTGTAATGTGGATCCAACCAGGTTTAAAAGTTTGGTTGGAAGTTTAATGTATTTGACTACAACTAGGCTTGATATAATGCACAGTGTAAGTCTTATTTCCATATTTATGGAGACTCCAAGGGACACCCATTGGCAAGTGGGTAAAAGAATCCTGAGGTATGTGAATGGCAGCAAATGATATGTCATTTTGTAAACAACAACAAATGATTTTGGGATGGTAGGATACATAGATAGTGATTGGGAAGGAAGTTTAGATGATAGGAAGAGCACATCGTGCTATGTGTTTCATCTAGGTTCAGGAGATATCTCATGGGATTCGAAGAAGAAACCTATAGTTTCCCTATCTACAATAGAGGTTGACTATATAGCAAGAAATGTAGCAATTTGTCAAGCTATTTGGCTTAGAAGAATCTTGGAAAATTTGAGAGAAGAACAAGAAGATGGAACAATAATTTTTGTAACAATGTTTAATTGATAGCCTTGACGAAAAATCTTATCTTTCATGGAAGAATCATTAAAATTGATATAAGGTATCATTTTATTAGAGAGTTAGTTGAAAATAGTGAAATTAAGATGGCATTTTGTAGGTCTGAGCAACAACTAGCAGACATATTCACCAAGCCTTTGAGTAGGGATAGTTTTGAGCACCTAAGGAGTAGATTGGGCATTGTTGATTTAGATCAGGATTGATCTTGTTTCATTGGCTTAGGACAAAGGGGGAGTGTTGGAAGATTTATTTATCCTAAGCCTTTTCCCATTGCCACCTACCTATTAGGGGCATTTATTTCCTACAATTGGAAGTATGTCTTTTGGGGATTGCTTTCCTTGCTTCCTCTCGATGTGCAGCTCAATCTACAATAGAATTAATGTTGTTAGGTAATTTCAAATTTGAGAGGGAATGTTTTTTTGAAGAGAAAAAAGGAATTGAAGGCAGCTAGTTCTGTTAGTTGGAGAAGAAAATCTCCTATGCAGTAGCAGTCTGCAGACGAATGTTTTTTTTTATTCTTTGTGTGATTCAGAGAAGTTTATGAGCAATAGCAGGTGTATGTTTGTTTTGTATGTGAGCAGTGATTGCTCTTGAAAGAGATCTGCATATCTCATGATAGTGAGCTCCTAGCAACTCTTGAAGTTGTCTATCTATGTGAGAAGCTCATGAAAGCTCCCAACAGCTAGTATTCTGTAGTTTAAGTTTATTTTTTGAGTTTTATGTTTCATCTTTTATGTACTATCATTTCTAGTTTATTGAATACAAAAGAAAGTTGCATGTCTCCTTGTGCTTCTACATTTTTTTTTTGTATTCCTAGATGATTGGGAAACAAAGCAACAACTCTTTGTTATTCTGTTCATTCTGAAATTTATTTTGACATGAATGCTATCATTGAATCTTCATTCTTTGGGAATTTGAGAGTTTTGTGGAATCCACTATGAGGAAGATTGCATAAATCTCTATCCGTTCATGGAATTTGTGTACTAAATAAAAACCCAAAACTCCATTCTCTCACAAAATCCACCACCTAAAGGATTGTCTAAAACTATGGATTTTCCAAATCATTGCTTTTCTCGAGGAATCCCTTAACATATGGGTTTTCTGAACTTTACTTTCACTATTTACTTTCCTTTAAACCTTGGCCTCCATTATCATTATTCCATATAGAATATATATTGAAATTCTATATATATACAACATTTAACTCAAACACCTAGTAAACCATCCTCTTTTGTGGCCATGAAGGAATTGTACATATAATATTCTCACAAGTTTTTGACACAAATTTCAATTCATTAGGAATTTAACCGTTGTCAACTAATGTAGTTTACATATGTACTATCCAAACCACTCTCCATTATCAACAATATACCTTAGTCTCTATTGATTTCACTCCTTTGGCTCTTTCCAATGCAACCACTCCTATACCTTTGTCAAGACTTGATACAACATTGGGAGTTCTGTAATAAATATTACTATTGCAAAGCCAAAATTTTCATAGAATATAAACCTTTGAGTTTCCTTGATAATGATTGTCTATCAACATCAAAAAATGAGAACACATAATGACTTGAAGCTTTAATGATGCATGGATCCCTATGCTTATAGGCTTATACCACTAGTTTTTTGTGTATCATTCACTACTCCACTCATTGAAACAACAAATTTCTCAAATCTTTGATTGTTATTGGATCATCGATGCCTTGCCACCTTCATGGACTATTTCTTTGCTACATTATTTGACCTTATTCATATTTCAGAGCCTTGTCAATACATAGAGAGAAATTCATGTTCAAGGGACCATTTCACTGATTTTTCAAAATTTATTGACTCCTTATGGCTTGTAGATCACACCCTTATATACTCATATCTTCTCATGTGTATGTCAACTAGTACTAAATATTTTCATGACTATATGACAACATGAACCATGCAACTGAAAGCGTGAACATGAAGTGCGACCCAAATATAGATATGATCAATAATAGGGTACAGTACTCTCTCAACCCATCTCAAAAATATAGAGTGACTAGGCCCAATCTAGTGAACATTTCACCTGCAAAGCAAAACTATTATAGGAAATCCAATATAAAATTGAACTAATGACTTCTTATAATCATTGGATTTCCACCTCAAGTTTGAATGTGCAGGAAATTTCACCCATGCCAAGACCTAGATAATCATAGTTTTTGCACAAGCCAATATGTAAAATGATGCCATTATATCACACAACTCAAATTCTTGCAATGAAATACATAAAATTCAATTCTCAAATCAACTCTTGACTCAGCTTATGGAAATCAAAGACGTGAAATGCAAATGAAAGACCTGAAAGTGTATGCATATATATAAACCAACTTTATCACACAATCATGCAATATTAGGACAATTATAGTGCCTGAAAATTCCATTTGCCAAGATAGCATCAACACAATTGGGAAAATAAATTAATCTCAAGAACCTTAGTCATTGAATGCAATGAATCAAAAAATAAGCACTCAGATTTCATCAGGAAGAACAAGATTGGAGATTGTCAGAGGAAAATGCAAAGAAAAAGAGGGTCCCTACTTTCAGTGGGGTGTGTGTGCAAAAACTACACAACAGGTCTGGAATCATGATTGTCATTGGTTAAATGACATATGAAAACATATATCATCTAAAGGGTGTTGATGGTCATTTCTCTATGTTTTAGATTATGATAGTTGGTTATGAAACCAAAGGATATGTCATATGAACTTTGATAATTTGGTGAGAGTTAGTTTAGTTCATGGAGTGAGAGATATACCAAGAATCACAAAGCCTATCAATGCTATTTGTAGGGATTTTTAGTTTGGAAAGCAAGGAGTAGTTTCAAAGGAAAGGAACAATCTGCTACCAGACTACTGGAATTAATACATACAAATATTTTTGGTCCTACAAGGGCGAGATTTCTACAAGGTGATAGGTATTTTTTGCTTTTGATTGATGATTACTATAGAATAACATGGGTTAGTTTTCATAGAGAAAAATTTGATGTATTAGATAGATTCAAGGCATTTAAAGCTATGGTTGAGAATGAAATGAATGTGAAAATCAAATTTTTGAGGTTTGATAGAGGTGGAGAATTCACCTCCAATGATTTTAACATGTTTTGTGAAGTTCATGGAATAAAGAGGAATTTGTCTACACCTAGAAATTTTCAGCAGAATGGAGTGGTTGAAAGGAAAAATTGAACAAATCAAGAAGCTGCTAGGACTATGATGAAAGGAGAAAATATACTGAAATTCTACTGAGAGAAGCAATTGATACTACTATTTACATAACATACTTTTAAAGCTAAAGATAACAAAAAAAAGACTTTCTATGAGTTATGGTATGGAAGGATTCCTACTATGAAGTACTTTAGAGTATTTGGAAGAAAATGTTATATCAAGAGAGATGAAGAAAAAATAGCAAAGTTTTATGCAAGGTCTGATGAAGGTATCTTCCTTAGATATTCTACTAAAAGTAAAGCTTACATATGTTACAACAAAATATGAAGAAATATTTTTCAAAGTGCAAAAGTTAAAGTTGATGAAAATTTGTAGAATTCAATTGCATTAGATGGATATGTGCTAGATGAACCTAATTGTAGAGAAGAAGAAAAAAAATATGACGAAAAATAAGTGCAAAATGAAAAGGAAGAAGCTCTAAAGAAGACCCCTAAGACCCCAAAGTATGTGCAACATAATAATTCTAAAGATAAAATCATTAGAGAGAAGAGGAAAGTAGTATTGAAAAGAAGCAAAGATGTTGAAGTTGAGGTAAATCTATTTTTTGTTTCTAAAGTTGAACCTAAAAAAGTAATTGATACATGAAAATATGAACATTAGATTGATGTAGGAACATCATTGGTTCTTTGCAATCTTGCATCAAGCAAAAAAATATTTTCATTTCAGTTTGTTCTTGTTTCAGTTCTTGCTCAATTCAAGTAGGCAAATTCAACACTTCATCATATTTGCTCACTAGACCCTGTGGATCAATTTTTTCATCATGGACATGTTCATTTTCCTTATTCCAAGACTTGAGCATGATTAAATCTTTTTCCAGCAAGTTATCGCTTCTAGATTAAGTGGCAGTTTCTTGAACCGACACCAGAATAATTTTCAAACCTTATGACTAGTTTGATCACTTGTGGATCTTTCTTGTAACTTGTAGATCTTGATGGTGTGATTCAAACTATTCCATGGAGTGTCTCCAACCTTAACTATAGGTGCACACTTCATCCTATGCATTCACCGAGGAGTAATTCAAATTTGAGCCCGACTTATTCATGTACTCATTACATTTTCTTTCATTGGAGATTGTAATGATCTTTGGCCGATGCACATGATTCTAGATCTATGGATATGATATAAAGCTTGTAATAGATCATTAGGATAGAAAAAGTTGATTAGATAGAATAATATAGGTTTGATATGTAATATTTCAACACGCAATAAGGAGCATATAGGAAGATGGTATTTTGAGCATGTTGTAGTAGGCCTAGGAGTTGAATCTATAAGCCCAAATGTTGTTGGTCGATTGTAACTAAATTTTTTGATAATAAGAATGTTTGAATCTACATTTTCCTCCATATTTCCTATTGCTTCTATTGTGTGATTTTTTCTACACGGTCCAGACTATTCTATTTGAGGACCCTCCTATAGTGGTTGCATCAGCTTGGTATGAGAGCTAGGTTTGATCTGTGAAAGGTCATAAGAATTCATGGAGTCCTATTGAAGATTTTTTGTGGGGTGGTGGACTAAGGATCTGACTTGCAACTGCAGAGGACTTGTGTAAAGATGGCAGGAAGAAGAAATGTTAGAGCAAATGGAGCACATGGAAATGTAGAACCAACTTTAATGGAGATGTTGAGAGGAATTGTTTCCAGATTAGATGCAGCTGAAATGGCCTAGAGGAGAGGTCAACTTGTTGATGATGTGAGTAATGAAGAAGTAGAAGTATAGGAAGAAAGGGAAAGAGAAGATCAACTTGGCCTGGATCAGGGAGAAGAGAGGTTCATAAGAACCCTAACTAGAGCAAATAGGAAGACAAATTTCAATCGATTGGATTATAGTGGTAAGTTGGATTCAGATGAATTGCTTGATTTGATAACAAAGATGGAAAATTATTTTCAATTTGAAGGTAATGCTGAAGATGAGAAAGTAAAATTTTCTTTTACAAAGTTGAAAGGACATGCATCCCTTTGGTGGGAACATTTGTAGATAGATAGGCAAAGAAGAGGAAAAGAAAAGATAAGATCATGGGATCAGATGGTAAATAAGTTAAATAAATAGTTTATGCCAATAGATTATTAGACTAGTTTGTTCCAAAAGTTGCAAAATTTGAAGTAGAAGCAGTCAAGTGTGACAGAGTATATTGAGGAGTTCTACAAGTTGAATATCAAATCTGGACATTTGGAGGATGAGATTGAGCAAGTAGCTAGATATGTGAATGGTTTGAGGTCATCTATATAAGATGAGATTAATTTGATCAAGTTGTAGAGTGTGGAGGAAGCATATTAATGTGCCCTAAAATAAGAACAAAAGTTGAATAAAAGAAATGAGTAGATACAAAGAGGAAGAGGTGGAAGATTTCAGAGAGGAATAAATTTTACTAGAGGAGGAAGAGGAACATTTACAGATCATAATAGAGATAAGGAAGTCAATAAGAGTGATAATTTGTACCATAGACATGATGAAAACTCTTACTGTAGAGGAGGATATAGTGGTTACTGGAATGAAGGTTATAGAAGGGATGATAGAGGAAAAGAGAAAAGAGTATTCAAGGGAACTTGTTTTAAATGCGGTGGACAAGGACATAGAGCATTTGAATGTAATCAAGGAGAGACAAGTAGAAAGATAGAAAACAATAGAAGAAAAACCTTTGTTGAGGAAGATCATGCTAGATCATTTGACAAACCGGAAGATGGAGAAGTGTTGGTGAATAGGCGAGTATTATGTCAAAGTGAGATGGAGCAAGAATTGTTGCAGAGAAAGAATTTGTTTCAGGCTAGATGCAGGGTAGCTGGTAAATGTTACAAAGTGATTGTTGATAGTGGAAGCTCAGAGAACCTAGTTTCTAAAGAAATGGTGACTAAATTGAAGTTAGAAAGATTGAAACACCCGAAGCCCTATCAGATAGCTTGAATTCAAGATGAGCATAAGATATAGGTAAGTGAACAATGTTTGGTGAAATTGAAGATAGGAAATTACCATGATGAGGTTTTTTGTGATATCATGCCTGTGGATGTATGCCATGTTTTGTTTAGAACACCTTGACAGTATGATAGATAGGATATTCATGATGGAAAGAAGAATAAATATACTATTGTTGCTAATGGGATGAAGCAGACTTTGTTTCCATTGGAGGATGTTCCTAGGGTTGAGGTTTGTCTGAGTGCTAGAATTTTTGTGGTTGATGGAAGGAGATTCTTGGATGGATTGAGACATGAGAACATGTGTTATTCCTTGGTTCCTAAGAAGGATGAAGACTTGAAGCATGTAGAAGAAAAATCAGAAGAGATTAAGGAGTTGCTTACATAGTATGAGGAGATCATTTCGAATAATGTACCTGATGTATTACCACCTATAAGAAGTATTAGTCATTGCATGGATTTGACGCCTAAAGCTAGTTTTCCTAATAAAGCAACACACTGGATGATACCTATAGAGAATGAAAAGTTGAATAGAGAAGTGCAAGAATTGTTGAGGAAGGGTTTGATCAGAGAAAGATTGAGTCCTTTTGTAGTACCTACTATGTTAGCACCTAAGAAGGATGGAGAATGGAGGATGTGTATAGATTCTAGAGCCATAAACAAGATCACTGTGAAGTATATATTTCCTTTTCCTTGGGTGGATGACATTATGGATTTTTTGAGTGGAGCTAAATACTTTACAAAGATAGATTTGAAGAGTGGATATCATTAGATCAAAATCAAAGAAGGGGATGAGTGGAAGACAACATTAAAGACAAATTAAGGATTGTATGAGTGGTTGGTGATGCCTTTTGGACTAAAAAATGCATTGAGTACTTTCATGAGGTTGATGAATGAGGTATTGAAGAAATTATTGTGTAAGTTTGTGATTTTTTATTTGGATAACATCTTGATTTTTCAGTAAGACTAGAGAAGAAAATTTGTTGCATGTAAGACAAGTTTTGTAGAGGTTGAGAGAAGAGCAATTGGTTATAAACATTAAGAAGTGTAGTTTCATGAAGGAATAATTGGTATATCTAGGATCTATGATATATGTGGATGGATTGAAGATGGATCCTAAGAAGGTAAGAGAAATTGTTGAATGGCCTACATCGAATAGCATTAGGGAGGTAAGATAATTTCATGGATTGGCTAGTTTCTACCAAAAATTCATTAGGAATTTTAATTCTATTTGCAGTCCTATGACAAAAACAATGAGAGGGGATAAGAAAGATTTTAGGTGGACATCTGGAGCAAACCGGATTTTTGATTTGTTGAAACAAAAGGTGACTGAGCAGCCTATGTTGTATTTACCAAACTTTAGTAAGGTATTTTAGGTAGATTGTGATGCAAGTGGAAATGAAATTGGAGCAGTATTAAGTCAAGAAGGAAGACTAGTAGCTTATTTCAGCGAGAAATTGAATGATGCTAGGAGAAGATATTCAGTGTATGATTAGGAAGTCCATGCCATAGTTCAAGCCTTGAAGAAGTGGAGACATTACTTGTTTCCTAAGGAGTTTATGTTATATATGGATCATCAAGCATTGCAATATTTGAACAATCAAGGTAAGTTGAATAAGAGACACATGAGATGGGTGGAATTATTGTAGAGTTATACTTTTGTTTTGAAACATAGGAGTGGGAGGTAAAATAGAGTTATTGATGCTTTGAGTAGGAGGAGGAATTTACTAATAGAGATGAGAGTGGAAGTATTAGGCTTTGATGAATTGAAGAACTTGTATGAGGAAGACCCGAATTTTGCAGAACCTTGGAAAGCTTGTAAAGAACCAGTTTTGGAGGATAGGAGTCAATGGTTGGATTATTTCATTCAGGAGGATATGTTGTTTAGAGGAAATCAGTTGTGTATACCCCATATTTCAATGAGGAACAACTTGGTAAAAGAAAAACATAGTGAAGGATTGTCAAGACACTTTGGAGTTGATAAGACAATAGCATTGGTAAGTGAATTACTTTTAGCCATAGATTTATAAGGATGTTAGGAAATTTGTGTAGAGTTGCAGAGTTTTTCAAGTTGCAAAAGGGAGTAGTCAGAATATTGGATTGTATAAGCCCTTAATAGTTCTAGAGAGACCTTGGGAGGATATTAGCATGGATTTCACACTTGGTTTTCTGAAGACACAAAGAGGTAATGATTCTATATTTGTGGTGGTGGATATATTTTCTAAAAAGGCACATTTCATACCTTGTAAGGAAACAATAGATGTAGTACATGTAGCAGACTTTTTTTTCAAGGAAGTGGTTAGATTGTATGGATTACCTGGGAGTATTGTTGGTTACTTTTGGAGGACACTTTGGAAGAAGTTAAAGACAAATTTAAAGTTCAGTTCTACTTTTCACCCATAGACTGATGGACAAACAAAGGTAGTAAATAGGAGTTTGGGGAATTTGCTAAGATGCTTGGTTGGAGAGAATATGGGAAGTTGCGATTTAATTCTTGCACAAATAGAGTTTGCATACAATAATTAAATGAACAAGAGTACCCAAAAGACACCTTTTGAGATTGTTACTAGAGTTCACCCTAGAGGTATATCAAAAATATGAGACATCAGTAAGGAAGATAAAAAGAGTGTAGAAGTAGAGGAATTCACATAACATATGAATACAGTGCATACTCAAGGAAAACAACAATTGGAATATATGAACGAAAAGTATAAGGATCGAGAAAATGAGAAGAGGAGACATAAGGAGTTCAAAGTTGGAGATGAAGTGATGGTGTATTTGAGGAAGGAAATATTTCCAATTGGCACATACAATAAGCTCAAGATGAGGAAGTTTGGACCCTATAAGATTTTGAAGAAATTTGATTCAGGAAATGCATATGAAGTGGAGTTACTGGATGACATGGGTATATCACCTATCTTCAACATTGTAGATCTACATTAGTTCCATGAAGAAAAATTTAGTGAAGATAGTAAAGTAAAATTGGAGAACCATTTTCTTAAACGAAAATTAGATGAGATTGAAGAGATTTTGATATCAAAGATGGGAGGAAAACTCATGGAAGGTAGTACAAAGAATATCTTGTGAAGTGGAAAGTAAACCAATGGAGGATTCTTCTTGGATTTCTTAGGCTGAGGTAGACTGTATTGGTTTTACTTTAGCCCTAACAAAGTGAGGGACTAAATTTTCAATCAACCCCAAATGTATGATGTAGGAGCATCCTTGGTTCTTGGAAATCTTGCATCAACCAAAAAAATATTTTCATTTCAATTTGTTCTTGTTTCAGTTCTTGCCTAGTTCAAGTTGGAAGATTCAACACTTCATCATATTTGCTCACCAAATGTCATGGATCTATGTTCTCATCATGGACATGTTCATTTTCCTTATTCCAAGACTTGAGTGTGATTGGTTCTTTTTCTAGAAATTTATCACTTCTGGATTAAGTGGCAGTTTCTTGAACCGACACCAAAATAATTTTCAAACCTTACAACTAGTTTGATCAATTGTGGATCTTTCCCATAACTTGTAGATCTTGACGGTGTGATTTGAACTATTTCATTGAGTGTCCCCAACCTTAATTATAGGTCCACACTTCATCCTATGCATTCACTGAGGAGTAATTCAAAATTTAGGTTGACTTATTCATGCACTCATTACATTTTCTTTCATTGGAGATTGTAATGATCTTTGGTTGATGCAGATGATTCTTGATCTACAAATATGATCCATAAAGCTTGTAATAGATCATTAGGATATCAGAAGTTGATTAGATAGAATAATATAGGTTTGATATGTAATATTTTAGCTTGGAATAAAGAGCATATAGGAAGATGGTATTTTGAGCATGTTATATCAGGCCTGTGAGCCGAATCTATAAGCCTAGATGTTGTTTGATGATTGTAACTGAATTTTCCAATAATAAGAATGTTTGAATCTGCATTTTCCTCCATATTCCATGTTGCTTCTATTGTGTGACTTTTTGTACATGGTATGGATTGTTCTCTTTGAGGACCCTCCTACCATGACTGCATCATGGATGAAGGAAATGGAAGAACTTATATAGATTGAGAAAAAATAGATTTGGGAAGTGGTTCCTAGACTGAAACAATTTGAATGAGAATGGAGAAGTGGTATGAAATAAGAATGGAGAAGTGGTATGAAATAAGGCAAGACTTGTGTGAAAGAGTTACTCACAAGTGGAAGGAATATAATTTTAGGAGACATTTATTCCTATTGCTAGGATGGAAGCTATCAGAATGTTTTTTGTATTTGCAACATACAAGGACTTTAAATTTTAACAAATGGATGTGACATATGCTTTTCTAGATGGTGAATTGGAAGTAGAGGTTTACACGGTTTAACTAGAATTATTTTAGTTGTAAAATAAACTAGATATGGTTTGTAGATTGAATAATAATTTATATTGATTGAAGCAAGATCCTAGAGCTTAGTATGCAAGATTGGATAGATATTTGATATAGTAGGGGTTCAGTAAATGCATTGCAGATAGTAATCTTTACTTCAAAATTGAGGAATAAAAAATATTCATAGTGGTTGTATATGTGGATGATATTATATTTAGAGGCAATGAAGCTATGTGTAAGAAATTTACTGAAGATATGTAGAAAGAGTTTGAGATGCTAATGTTTGGGTATATGAATTTCTTCCTAGGGTTACAAATACATCAAACAGATAAAGATATTTTCATTTCAAAGTCAAAGTATGTAAAAGAGATGTTGAAGAATTTTTTAATGGAAGAATCCAAACTGGTATGTGATCTTATGATGACTAGTTGTAAATTGAGCAATGATGATGATTCACCTAAGGTTGATCAAAGAAAATATAGATCTATGATTGGTGGACTACTATATCTAACTACAACTAAACTGGATATCATGCATGCAATTTTTCTTGTGGATAGATTTCAAGAAGAACCTAAAGAAACACATGTTGCAACTATGAAGAGGATATTCATATATTTAAGAGGCACTCTAGATTATGACTTGTGGTATCCTAAGGATATTGATTTTATACTAATTTCTTACATAGATGTAGATTTTAATGGTTGTGTTGATGACAGAAAAAGTAAAATTGGTGTTGTATTCTTTCTTCGATGTAGATTAGTGTCATGGTTGAGTAAGAACCAACATTAATTTTCCTAATCCACTATAGAGGTTGTAAATTGCAGTAGAATCATGTTGTACACAAGTTTTGTGAATGAGACATAAATTGAAGGATATTAGTGTTGTATATATGATGAGCCTATACATATCTTTTTTGACAATAAAGGTGTAATTAAAATTTCCAAGAACCTAGTGATGCATTCAAGGACAAAGCATATATCAATTAGATATAAATTTTTGATAGAGAAGATTATAGAGAATGAGGATAAAATTGAATATGTACCTACAAATGATAGGATTGTTGACATATTTACTAAATATTTTCCTAAGGATATCCTTGAGTATCTTCGAGGGAAGTGTGGGGTTACTGCCCCTCTTTCTTTGAACTAGATGCATATGGAGATGCATTAGTCCATTGGATGCATGTATCTATCTCTTTTCTATATTGATGTTGGTGGATACCTCTCTGGGGGAGTAGTTAGTGTCATGTGTTGTCATTGCACAAAGTTGTTGAGTTGATTGGTTGTACTCCTAAACGGGAGTATTCAAAGCAAGTATCTTGGTTCACTTTCAAAGGGGGGGAATATTGAAAGAAAAAAATCATTTTCCATTGATGTTAAAGGGGTAGAAAGAATCATGTGAAAAATATTATTTATTCAAAGGGAGAAAAGAAAGGAAATCATAAGAGAGTGCTTTTAGAGTTATTATGTTTTCTTTGATGGTTTTTCACATCTTGTTTCACAATCAATGAAAAATGGGGAGATTGTTGCAAGTATGAAGGTGTTTCCATTGATTTCAATGTGAAGTATATATGATGTTGTTTTAATTGATGCCAACTAATTTTTAAGAATTTTTTTTGCATGATGAAGATGTCGAGGATATTGAGAAAATTGTGAAAAAGAATAAATCAGGTTGTAGGTTGTGCATGTGTAGATGAGATATTGAGGAAGTGTTGGAGTAAATGGATTTTTATCTTTGTTACAATGTTTGAAGATGAGTTGGAATGAAGTAATGAGCTGAAATGATGTCTTTGGTACTTTGTTTCCAAGTGCTTTTGAGAAAATTTGATAAATAGAGAAAAACAATATTGTGCTTGTGTTCATAATGTGATTTGGGTTGTGATTTCTATTTCTTCTATGTTGATGCTATGCTTGTGCAGATATAATATTGTTTAGGATTGTTAGAGGTTGGTGGATTCAAAATTTTGGTTTCTAGATCATTATATAGAGAGATATTTTTAGTAGTGTGTGAACCAGTTTTTCTGTGATGTTGTGTATGGCATGGAAGAAATTTATTTTCTCTATGTTTCTCCATAGTTTTGCTTCAGGTTTTTTGGATTTGATAGGTTTCTTATAATGCTTTTATCTTTCAATATTCAATGTTTTACTTGATTTGGTACAATACAGAGTCTATTTCATGCATCAGTGTGTGAATAAGGTTTATAGGATGTTCTTGGATGAAGTATTTCTATGTTGTGAGTTAGTATGAAGTGTTTGATGGATATTAGGTGGTTTGAAGATTATTCTATATCTTGTTTAGGTGAATTGTGTTGTTCAGATGTTTTGGATTGATTTAACGAAGTGTGTACTTAATGTTTTATGGTGTTTAGCATGGGTATTGGATGACCTTGTGTTAGCACTACATGAGAGGCTTGTGAAAGAATGTTGAGGTGTGTTCAGATATATTTGGGTCCTAATTAAGGGTTTATATGGGTCACCTTAATTCCTATCCACCATGGGAATGTTTAGGAGCCAACCTAATTTGAACTTGTAAGTGTAATGGATTGTTTTTTATCTTGGAGAATTTTTTTGAGGTTGAGGTTGATATAAATAAGAGTAATGTTGTTGTGATATGGAAGAGAGAGACAATATTGATGTGAGATCGATGCAAATGATGTGTGATGTGAATTTGAGCATAGTGATGCAAAATTCAAAGTGTTGAATTCCTAAAGGTAGTGAGCTAAAGGTGTCTAAAATTTTTCATGCAAGGCTACAAAAGTGTTGAAGAAATTGTGTTGGATTTATTGTTGCATCGAGAATATTTTCCATGTGTAACATTTTGCTTCTATATTCTTGTATTATTTTTGTACCATTGATCCCTGACTATGATACTTTTGAGATAGTGTGTCCTCTTCTATTAGTGATCCCTTGTACTGGTTTCACAATTACTTATATTGAGAGCTAATCATCATTTTGGTTCTTCTCACATTGTGTTTTCCACATAAATATGGCATTCTCTTGTGTATGGTGTTGTTATTTCAGTTTCTTCTATCTGCATTTCATGTTTAATCACTTTAACAAAATAACAGTTTAATGAATGCATGTGGATTTTATTACTACTGAGGGTTTTGATGTTTTAATATTCTAAAAATGATTCACCACCCCACTCTCAGTTGTGTTCATTCAATAATTGGTATCAGATCAAAGTTCCTTGGAGAAGAGCTTAACCACTTGAGGTAGATTTGGGATGGTGAAATAAATTCACTTCCCAAGATTTGATGGAACAAACTATCCATTTTGGAAGATAAAGATGGAAGGATAAATGGTACCTCATGGATTTAAAATTGAAAAAGCAATAATGAATCAGTATGTCACACCTCTGAATGGTCAAAGTACAAGTGATTATATCATGGCACATGAAATAAATTATAAGGAAAGATTTATTCTAATAAATAGTCTTTCAAATTATGAATTGGTTGAAGTTATGAATCTTAAGACTACTAAATATGTTTGGAATAAGGTTGAAAGTATTTCTGAAGGAGATGACAAGTTCAAACAAGCTATGTCACATAATCTAGAGGCACAATTTGAGACTATGCGAATGTATGAAGATGAAACAATTTCAACCTACATGAAAATAATTGATGAACTGGTAACTGCTATGAGAGGTCTTTTTGCACAAGTTAAAGAACTTAGGGTGGTAAAGAAAGTTCTTAGAACTCTTCCTAATTCATACAGTGAAAAGGTATCTACTATTGAGGAAGTTTCAAATTTTAATAGTTATTCTAGAGATTAGTTGATTCATACACTAACTTCATTTGAAATAAGAAAGCTTGGTCTAAAGAATGGTATAAAAGTCGAGACTACTTTTAATGTTAGAAAATATGAAAATATTGAAGATTTAGATGGATATGATCTTGATTATGTGGAAGATAACTTTGCAAGAAGGAAGAAAAAGGACAACAATAAGTTAAAAGGTAAAATATGTATCAAATGTTTTAGCTGTGGTGAAATAGGTCATTATGCTTCAAGATGTCCAAAAAGAGTTGTGAACAATAAGAGTAAGGAGAATAAAAGAATGATGATTAAAAGAGATTACTATGTCAAAGAAGATGCTGGTATTTCTAATGATGCATTTGATTATGGGGATTTTGATGATAATGAATTATTGTTCTTGGCTATAAAAGAAGAATTTAGCTCTGCTAACTCTGAAAGATGTGCGAAGGAAAGTATTCCAGAGAAGAAGGAGAAAGTTTAAGGTACTTTAGTTTCTAATTTTCATGTTCAAGAAGTTAAGAACTACTAGGTTGTTTAAAGTTGCTACTCTAATCACATTATCAAAGATAAAAGTAAGTTTGTTAAACATGAAAAATATGATGGTGGATTAGTTAAATTTGGAGATGATTCAAGAGCTAAGATTTTTGGAATAGGTTCAATTAGTCTTGATAACAAGAATAATACTAATAATGTTTACTATGTTAAACATTTAAGGCATAATCTTGTGAGTGATAGAAAAATGTGTAACAAAGGATATAATCTTTTGTTTAAGGATGAAACATGCCAGATCATTAAAGGGTATAGAATTGTTATTTTTGTGGGTAAACTAACAAATGGAAAGATCTATCAATTAAAGGGTGTTGATGGTCATTAATTTATGTCTAAGATTAATGATAGTTGGTTATGGCCTCAGAGCATGTGTCATATGAACTTTGATAAACTAGTGAGAATTAGTTCAATTCATGGAGTGAGAGATCTACCAAGAATCACAAAGCCTATCAATGTTGTTTGTAGGGATTGTTAGTTTGGAAATCAAGTAAGGAGTAGTTTCAAATGAAAGGAAAAATCTTCTATAAAACTACAAGAATTAATACATATAGATCTTTTTGTTCCTAGAAGGGTGAGAATTTTGCAAGGTGACAACTATTTTATGCTTTTTATTGATGATTACTCTAGAATGACATGGGTTACTATTCTTAGAGAAAAAAATTGATACATTAGATAGATTCAAGGCATTTAAAGCTATGGTTGAGAATGAAATGAATGTGAAAATCAAATGTTTGATGTATGATAAAGGTGAAGAATTCACCTCCAATGAATTGAACATGTTTTGTGAATTTCATGAAACAAATAGGCACTTGTTTGCCCCTAGAACTCACAAAAAAATGGAGTGGTTGAAAGGAAAAACTAGACAATTCAAGAAGTTGCAAGGACTATGATGAAAGATTAAAATCTATCAGAAGTCTACCAGAGAGAAGAAATTTGTACAAATATTTGCATACTTAACAGAGTTCAAGAAAAAGCTAATAACACAAAGACTCCCTATGAGTTATGGTATGTAAGGATTCCTACTATGAAGTACTTTAGAGTATTTGGAAGTAAATGTTACATCAAGCGAGATGAAAAAAACTTAGGAAATTTTTATGCAAGGTTTGATGAAGGTATCTTCCTTGGATATTATACTAAAAGTAAAGCTTATGGGTGTTACAACAAAAGGCTAAGAAAAATTGTTGAAAGTGCAAATGTTAAAGTTGATAAAAACTTGCAAAATTTGATTGCAGTAGATGGATGAGAACTTGAGGTAAAACTTGTTAGATGAACCTAATTGCACAAAGGAAGAAGAAGAAAAATTTGAAGAAAAAGAAGTGAAAAATGAAGAGGAAGAAGCTCTAAAGAAGACACCTAAGACCCCTAAGTTTGAGAAAAAGAATCATTTCGAAGATCAAATCATTGTAGATAAGAGGAAAGAACTATTGACAAGAAGTAAAGTTATTGAAGTTGAGGTAATTATATGTTTACTTATTAAAGGTGAACCAAAAAAAATGAGTGAGGCATGAAAGATGAAGATTGGATGAAGGAAATGGAAGAGGAAATTATGCAAATTGAGAAAAATTAGAGTTGGGAATTGGTTCCTAGACCAACAAGGAAGAACATAATTGGAACTAAGTGGGTTTTTAGAAGCAAGCTAAATGAGAATAGAGAAGTGGTAAGAAATAAGGAAAGACTTGTGTAAGAGTTACTCACAAGTGGAAGGAATATAATTTAAGGATAGATTTGCTCATATGGCTAGTAAGGAAGTTGTATGAATGTTTTTGGCATTTGTAGCATACAAGGAATTTAAATTTTAGTAGACTGATGTGAATTTTTCCTTTTTTGTATGGTGAATTGGGAGAAGAGGTTTACATGGAACAACCAAAAGGATTTAAATTTTAAAATCAACCAAATATGGTGTGTAGATTGAAGAAGGATTTATATGGATTGAAGCAAGCTCCCAAAGCTTGGTATGCAAGACTGGATAGATACTTGATACATGAGGGATATAGTAAAGGCACTATAGATAGTAATATTTAAATCAAAATTGAGGAAGAAATTTTTTTAATGGTGGTTGTATATGTGGATGATATTATTTTGGAGGCGGTGAAGCTATGTGTAAGATTTTTTTTTTAAATATGTAGAAAGAGTTTGAGATTTCAATGTTTGGGGAGATGAATTTCTTCCTTGGGTTACAAATAAATCAAATAGATAAAGGGATTTTCATTTCACTATCAAAGTATCTCAAAGAGATGTTCAAGACGTTTGGAATGAAAGACTCCAAACTTATATGTAGTCCTATGGTGATTGGTTGTAGATTGAGAAAACATGATGATTCACCTAAGAATGATTAGAAAAATAGAGATCTATGATAGGTGGACTGCTATATCTAACTACTACTAAATAGGATATCATGCACGCAATTTTTCTTGTGGTTATATTTCAAGAAGAAACTAAAGAAACACATGTTGCAGTTGTGAAGAGGATATTCAGATATTTAAGAGGAACTCTGGATTATGGCTCGTGGTATCCTATGGATACTGATGTCATACTAAGCACTTATATAAATGTACATTGGATTGGTTGTGTTGATGATAGAAAAAGTACAAGTGGTGGTGCATTCTTTCTTTGATGTAGAATAGTGTCATCGTTGAGTATGAAGCAAGTTTCAATTTCCTTATCCATTGCAAAGGTTGAGCATATTGTAGCACCATCATGTTGTACACTATTTTTGTGGATGAGATATACACTAAAGGATATTAGTGTTGTATATGATGAGCCTATACCCATTTTTTATGACAATACAAGTATAATTAACATTTCAAAGAATCTAGTGATGCATTCAAAGACAAATAATATATCAATTATGTATCACTTTTTGAGTGAGAAGGTTATGAAGAATGAGGTAAAACTTGATTATGTACCTACAAAGCATCAACTTGCAAACATATTTACTAAGGATCTTCCTAAGGATACCTTTGAGTATCTTAAGGAGAAGGTGGGGGTTGTAGCCCCCTACTTTGAATTGCATGCATATGGAGATGCATCAACCTAGTGCATCCATGGATCTATCTCTTTTCTAGATTGATGTTGGTGGCTACCTCTCAGGGGGAGTAGGTAGTGTCATGTATTATTATGGTGTAGAGTTGTTGAATTTCTCATGTGTACTCCTAAGGGGGAGTATTTAGAGAAGGTATCTTGGTTTAGTGTCAAAGGGGGAAAATAATGCAATTTTTTTTCCCTTTTCCATTGATTTCAAGGTGAGAGAAAGTATCACATGAAAAATATTATTTATTCAAGGGGATAAAAGAAAGGAAATCATAAGAGAGTGTGTTTAGAGCTATTATGTTGTCTTTGATGCTTTTTTACATCTTGTGTTTCCACCAATGACAACAAGAGAGATTGATGCAAGTATGAATGTGTTGTCATTGATATAAATAGGAAGTATATAGGTTATTTTTTCATTGATGCCAACTATGTGTTAAGGAAGTTTGTTACATGATGAAGATATTGAGGATATTGATAAAATTGTGAAAAAAGAGGAAAACATGTTGTGGCAGGTTGTGCATGTGTAGTTGAAATATTGAGGAAGTGTTGTGAGTACATGGAACTATCCTTTTGTTGTATTTTATGAAGATGAGTTGGAATGAAGTAATGAGATGAGATGATATCTTTGGCACTTGGTTTTTGTAGTATCAAAAAATGTCGTTAGAGACAATTTCACACTTGTTTGGTCCCTCCTTGTGGAATTGAGATTAATTTCACCTTGATTTAGTGTTGTAATGTGGTTGACACATTCACATTAGGTCTTGGGCCCTTGTGATCTAATGAATTTAAATGATACCTTGATAAAGTTTTATGAACTATTGTAACACAATTTCACACATTTCTAAGGTTTTATTAATTAACTGGACATAATAAACCTCTATTTAATCAAAATAAACATTAATATTGTCTTATTTTAAGTGTTGTAAAGTGTTGTAACACACTTTCACTATTCTAGGCTTGTAATTAATAATTAGGCTCTCTTATGCTTTAATTGGCCCTATTTTGCATTCATAAGCCTCATTTATTACATATTTTCAAGGATAACCCTGGCACCAATCATTACCTAATCATAATTCAAGTGTTTCTATCTTTTGTGGCCAATATTTAGTGATGTAGGACTCATTCACCACTTTGGGTGAATGAGTCCCACCTAGATGTTTGGGTACCAAACCTATTTTACACCTTTCTAAGCACCTTTGATTTTTTGGTCCCATACATTATACCAGATGGGACTCATTTTCCATATTGGGAGAATGAGTCCCATGTGGCCCAAAATTAAAATTAATTCCAAATTTTGTTAGGATTTTATTCTCCTAGATTTGATGTCAGCTTGTAGTGTTGTAATTTTAGGAATTCTTGTATAATTGAGTATAAATATAAGGTTCTTTCACTCATATTTTCACCTAGCAATCTAACAAGCAATCGAGTTTTCATAAGATTATTCAAGAGCATTTAAGGGATAATTATCAAGAATTTTAGAGCATTCTTCAAGCATCAATCATCATGTCAAGGATTTCAGGCATCATGTTGTGTTAGAGCTAACAATTGTTGTGTAGGGTTTTGTGATTCAAGCAAGTGTTTCACTCAAGATCTATCCAATTCAATCAAGAATCAAGTTTTGAATCCATTAGAACCATTGCATACATGTTTGTAGCACCTTATTGCTAGGGTTTGTTGAGTTGAAATATTGTTATTTGTTCATTCGCCATTCTCCATTCTTATTTGATTTCATTTCAAGGATTGATTTGCAAAATGGGGTTTGACTAAGGAAAACTCGTATCCACTAACCCCACAAAATTTTTCCCTCTCCTTTGTGTGTGATTCATAGGTCTAGGTTGTAGATTTCCTAAGGAGAAAGATAGGAGAAAAGTGGAAAATCATTCAAAGTTTTCAAAGTTTTCATCAAGCCTTGGAGAACCTTGGAGAAGACCTACAAATTCCAAATCAAAGATTTAGATAGATAGAAACCAATCAAGGAGGATAGAGTAGACAAAGAAGATCAAGATTATCCTTTGAATTTTTAGAAAAGACCAACTGGACCAGTTTTCCACTTCTGGCGAATGAGTCCCAATTCTAGTCAATTTTTAGGTTTTTACAGATTTGGATACCCTTTTGCGAGATTCCTATTCCTGCATAGTTTTCTAGAAACTAAACTGATTTGCATAGCTTGGTGAATGATTCCCAATTAGAATTATAGTTAGGTTTTCTAGTAATTCAAACCTCCATTCATCCATCTCCAGTTTCCCAGGTGCACACCTTCCTATCTTTAGTTTTCTATTTTATTTTATTCACTTTTCTAGGTCATTTAGTGTTACTTTACATTCAATTAGGGTTTAGTGTTGCATCTTACATTTAATTATCTTTTCAAAGTCTAAAATTTGTGGTGAACCCCTTATTAGATCATATCCAGCCCCTAGAACAACCCTCTTACAAGATATCTTTCTCTTTTGCATTGAGGTCTCAAGGGTTTGTTTTTGAGTGAAAGTTAGTGAAAATTGTCCTTTCTAGGTCTTAAACCCTAAGAGAGGAAGAAAAAAAATTTTCCACCTTTCATTTTGGTAAAATTGCATTTAGAACATCATAATTTTGATTTGAAGTGTCGTATCATCCTAGAATTAGCTTGCATTAACATTGCATTAGGACTTGCATTGGTTAACTTGCATTCTAGAGTTTCAAATTTTGCATTAGTGAAAGCTCATATAACTTTCATTTTTGCATCTCATTTTATTGAAAATCACTAAAAAATTGCATTTGCATCTTAGATACAGATCAAAAAAGATAAAAAGTATAAAATTCAATTAAACTTTTCTGAAAATTTTGAAAAAAAATCCATACTAGGTCTCATTCTCCACCTTGGAAAAATTAGTCCCTTTACATATTCTGCACTACATTTTCTAGCATTCAAAGTTAATTTTATGAGTTTCTGTTTGTTATTATTTCCTTTCTATTTTAGTTTCCAAATTTTTTGTTATAAGTATTTCATTATTCTTACTTACATTGCATTTGGATTCACCTTGCATTTAGTATCCCTTATATGATTATTTGGTGTCCAATTTATAATACTATAGTGACACGAAGTTCAAGAATCATGTTATCTTGTGATAACACAATCATTGTGGATCTTGGGTTTTCTAGCTCCTTTACTGTTACTATTGACACTAGTACACTAGGTATGGACAACACCCTTAGCAACTCTTTTCCTTGAAGTAGTATGCAAGTTGAAACAAGGAATAATACTATCCCTCAAGAAAACATTTCAAATTCATGATGACCTAGCAAACTTACAATGTCAAGTGCAAAATGAAAACATTTCAACTACTGCCATCCTTATTATAGACAACATCCACCACATGCTTGAAAGTGAAGATGGACTTGTCCTTGTGAAAAACATAGTTCAAATCTTTGGAAAATACCTTGCCTCAACCACTACTTGTCCTTTACCTAGAAGCAATGTCACAAGCCAAGGAGGAACTCAAATTCCTCCTCCCACAACAATGGCCTTAATACATATCTATACCAACCCTCAAGTCACAACAACAATGCAAAAAAATAGTAATGTGATTGCTTCCTTGGGTATTCTGGCTAGCATCCCTAGTTCCTATGTGGCATCACATGTTATATCTCCTACTACCTTACCACCTATAAGCATTCCATTCACTTTTACCTCAAACACATACACCCCTTCACCATTTTCACTTCCATCTCATAACACAAGAAATGACCCTCTCATTAATAAACTCTTCCAAACTATTTCATCCCTTCAAAAACAAACCTCCAACATCAAACAAAATCAAAATGTCCCACCTACATATTATGTCAAAAGCAATCCATTGTCCTTCGAGATATTGCAAACACTGATGCCACAAGGTGTAGAGGTGACTAGATTTGAGAAATATGGAGGAAAGGAAGATCCTTCTAACCATGTTAATGCTTACACCACTTTATGTAGTGAATTTTTCCTTGATGATAAACTTTTGGCTAAGTGTTTTCCTAGGCCATTGAAAGATAATTCCTTGAAATGGTTCTCTTCTTTACTGAACAACTCAATTAGTTCATTCAATTAACTTGTTGAGGAATTTTTAAAGCACTTCTAAGTGCATATGACTCCTAAGATGACCTTGGATGATTTGATGAGATGTAAGCAAAAAGAAGAAGAAGAAAATATAATTGACTTTATCTCACACTATCAATCAATTTATTCCAAAATTGATGTCAAGGTTGCTAACCCTCACCTCCAAAAAATGATTAGAGAAAATTTGCAAAGCAAGATTCAAGACAAGCTTACCATGATTAAATTCCCATCCTTTATGCACTTGTGTACTGCCCTGCATGATTATCAAAAAAATGGTTAGTAGTCGGGATACAAATTCCACTTCCATCCAAACTAAGAAATCTGAGTCTAAAAACAAAAACAATTCCAAACCATTTATAAAATAGAACAAAGGAATCCTTCAATTCAATCCCCATAAAAAATTAACTCAAAATTCCAATAACCAAGTAGTTTCTATTAAATCTGTGATACCTTTTAGCTATGGGGACCCGGAAAGACAATTCACTCCCCTACCCGATAACCTTCATAACACAATGTCCCAACTTTTAGAACAAAAAATGATTACCTTGCCTCCCATCAAAACACCTGATCCTAATTAGCCTTTACCCCTGAGCTTTAAATCAAATGCTTATTTCCACTATCACTGAAAAAATGGACATGACATAGAACATTGCAAGTGTATTAACCATCTTGTGCAAGACCTCATTGATTCCATTTGTCTTTCCATTGGAGGTGTTAGTTATCAAGGAAATAAGTTTGTTGCCCCTCCTAACAAAAACTTGTAAATTCTCACCAACCCCATGCCAAAACATAGTATTTCATTTGTCAAAACCAGTGAAACTACAAAGAATGATGTGATGAATATTGATACAGATGATGACAACAAAGATTGTATTCAACATTATCCTATAGATAATGATCCTATGGATGACATGTTAGGAGTGATAGACATCATTCCTCATAAGGGTCGAAGTAAGAATCCTCTTAGCATTGCTTTCCCCTCTAAGAATATACTTAAACATGCACTCGATGGTTCTCTTTACATAGTCATTCATATCTATGACAAGCCCAGTAATGGGATACTAATAGATCCTATATGTGGAGAGAATGTGATCACTAAGAAATTCTTACTTTTTCATGAACTCTATCAAAACATATACGATAAACCAAAAGCATGGATCAAGACACATAATGGTTTTGCTTGCCCTACGATGGGATGAATCACTCTTCTCTTGCAAATAGGACCCAAAACATTAGATATCTCATTCTCCATCATCCTGCAGTAGGACCAATTTCGTGTGAAGCTAGGGTATCCATGGCTTTACTCCATGAAATATGTCCCTTCGATTGTGCATAAATGCTTAAATTTTCCCATTGAAAATAAAGTATTCACTGTCCACCATAGTGGCTTTAACCCATTATCATCTAAAGGTAACTTTTCCTTAGATTTATTTTGTCTTGAGCCCATGGAACCTATAAAACCATGAGAAGACTTCTTTTTATTGTCTTATATAAATTTCAAGGAAAAGAAGATAGCAAAAATATCTATCTGAAACATGTCCCCATTGACCAGCCTACCATCCTAGATGAAACCATGATTTAGCCTAAAGAAATTCCAAATAACCAAGACCAACCTAAGACAAAAACTTCACCTACCTCCTACAAAAGACCAAGAGACATTGAAGAAAACCATTTCACACCTCCTAGACTAGAAAAGTTTTACAAAGTCAAAGAGAAGGTGGTTGAACAACCTCCCATGGTTCCTTCCATTCCTCCCCTTACAAAAGAAAAGAAACCTTTGGTTGATCAACTCCTAGACAAATGCAACTTGAATGAAAAAACTAAAATAAAAAAAGGTGCTAGAAAGCATAGGTGTATACGTTGTGCCCTTGATCATAGGTTACATCAATAATTAAACAAAGAAAATAAAGATCTTAAATTGACTAAAGCAATGCATGATGCACCTCTCCCTTCACCAAAACAAAACAATCTAATACAACAAACACATGAGCTGAAATTTTCCATGGATATTATCATTTGACCTCCTATTGTGATTAACCTAGATGATGATGACGAGTTTGCTAAAATTGATGAAGATGTGCATAATGAATTGAATACATTGTTTTACTCTTCCATGAGCTTAGATGACAAACCCCGTACAAAGAGTGTTGAACCTTGTGCTTCTCCTAGTTTGGCACTTTCTTTTGTCCCTTTGGCTAGTTTCCTACCTTTGGTATATGATGAACATGATTGGGAGGTGGATGACCTACTCATAGGTTGACTCACATGTGGTTTACTAGTCTTCTACATTATTTCATTTTCATTTTCCTTTGTGTGATTTCATGCGCATGATGTGATCCCTCGTGACATTTTGTTTGATTTTCTCTTTGTTTGTGACATTCCTCTATTTCTACCATCATTCTTCTCTATGTTGTCAATATTTTACTTTTCACTCTTTATCTTTCCATTTGTCTTGTGTTTTCCTTTTGGGGATGACACAAGGTGTTGAGAAATTCATGTCTCTTCCATGTTGACCCAAAAGCTTTTCCTTTCATTTTCTCTTATTATTTGTGTGCAAACCCCAATCCCAATACCTGCAAAACAACATGAACAAACACATTAGAAGATAGAATGCAAGCAAGAACAAGGATTCCTCAAGAAATTCATTTGAATAGCAAAAGATATAGAATATGAAATGAAGAACACCATAAAATCTAAAAGCATATCAAATCCTATTCTTAAAGTGAACAAACTCCTAATCTCTTGAGGGAATTGCTGCCAATTTGATGTGAAAATTGGCCCTTTCCCAACTCCAATGATGCAATCTTGATGATTTGTTAATGAATGATCCACTTTGATGAAGAATGGTGAGTGATCCATTGGAAAAAACTGCATAACCTAGCTAAGATTCAATGATAATGGATCAAATTTGCTAATGATTTGAGCATAGTAAGTTTACTCAAATTGTGGATGATCAAATGAGAGAATGAGCTCTTAATTTATAGAATGAGAAGATGGATGAATGTTCAAAATAGAGCAATGTGGGACTAAGAATTAGCCATTGGAAAAGTGCCACTTGACCACTTGTGAATGGATGAAGGATGTGCAAGTTTTGAGGATTGTGCCAATAAATGCATATTTTTGAATTTTGAATTTGTTGAAAATGACTTGCAAGAGGGAAGGAAAAAATGCATTAAATGCCACTTGGCTCAAGTAAAAGGACATGTAAGATGGAGTAAATGCCTTGTTGGATGTACATGTCAACTTGGGTTTTTGAATTCAAACTTGGAGAATATTTCAAAAAGATGTCTTGTTGAGG
>VDFB02000013.1:193721099-193832422 GCA_007258455.2 Sequoia sempervirens | reverse complement strand
AAAAGAAGATGAGTATTAGCTCAAAATGTAAAGAATATCAAAATTGATTACAAAGGCTCACTATGAAAATAGGACTAAGTTTCCAGATCAGGACTCACTGTCCAACAAGGATTTGTTGTCAAAATAAGGATAGACAACTGAGAGGGGGGGGGTGAATCAGTTGTCATAGAATAATAAACTTTTCAAACTTAACTTAATCTCAGATCTGATCAATAAGCAATTAACCATAAGCACTTAACACATCAAAGATATAGAGAACACCAAGATTTTTTTTACGTGGAAAACCTATTAGGCAAAAAAACCAAGATGGATGTTAGTCCACAAGATTATACCCTGTTAAAAGTATAAGGAGAAATAATAAGGGGAATGCACATGCATTCAAACACAATGCCTAGAGCTCACTACTCAAATACAGAAGGGGATCACTACCCAACAATACATAATAGGATTAAAACATAGAGGGTATGAAATAAAAGAATATCTTCTTCACAAGCCTGATTATAGTTCCAATTAAGCACAAAAAACTCCACAAACTATTTCACACTTCACTCAACCTTCTTCACACTTTGCTCTATAATCAAATGATCTTCGTACATACACACATAAGAGCACACTCAAAAAAATTCCAACACCACAATATCGATGAAATAATCGCTCTTAAATATCCACTACATGAGGTTTCATAATAACTTAGTCAGGCAAAAAAATAAAATATATTTGCAATGTCAACCCAAATTTACAAATAAAATTTTAATGTGAATCCACCAAGGTTGGACATAGCATAATGGAGACCCAAATTTAAAACTCCAACACAAAAAGACTTCAATTAATTTCACCTCAACAATCCACAACACACTACCACCAACATGTTGACCAAGAACAAGAACAACTAAATATATGTAGAAAAATCTTCAACCACAAGTACACTGATCAATGTGGATGCACCACAAAGCTAGAGAATTATCTAGAAACATCCAAGAACACCAAGAAACAACAGAGAAACAAGAAACAACAGAGAAACATCCACAACAACTAAGATTTCTATAATCACACAAAATTCATTTAGGAACACTAACAAAGACCACTAAAACATTATCAGACCACAACATGATCAACTATATACGCGGACCCCCCTAAAATTTTGGTAGATGATCTAGATACACTCATCATAAAACCATTTAGTCCACAACATTTGAACTTCAAAATAAAGAAAAAAACACCTTTAGGACCTACACAATTCCATAGGGAATCTAGAACACTTTCTTTTACAATTTTCTCAATATCCTTAACATATACAACCTCTACTACACCAAATGTTAATAGTGTTGACATCAATGACAACCACATATCAGCAACCATATCCACAACATCCAAAAATCTCCACCTTTGGCATTGATGGAAACACATGATGTGAAAAATACCATCAACCCAACATACTGACTCTTCTTCTCAACTACACTTCTCCCCACTAGGCTCTTTTCCTTTGAAAGATTTTTCACATTTCACTTCTCCCCCTTTGACATCAATGGAAAAGGAAACCATGACCTTTCCAATACATTCTTTGAACCACATATCTACACATCTGACTACTCCCCTTAAGTAGTAGCCATAGAAACAACAATCCAGATTAGAATATAGTAATGTAGCTCACAAATTGATGCAAGTAAATGCATCTTCTAGTTCTTATTAGGAGGGGTAATAACCCCTAGCATTCCTCTATGATACTCAAAATTATCCTTCGATAATGGTTTAGTAAAGATGTTTGTAATTTTTTCTTTGGTAGGTACATACTCCAATCTGACTTCTTTCTCATTCACTTTCTCCCTGAAGAAATGAAACTTGATTGATATATGTTTGGTCTTAGAGTGTAGTACTGAATTCTTTGAAATATTTATTGCACTTGAATTGTCACGGTATATGGAAATAGGCTCTTCATATATCACCCTAATATCCTTCAACATCTGTTTCATCCATATCACTTGAGTACAATTTTTTGTAGCAGCAATATACTCTACTTTAGCAGTAGATAGAGAAATGGAATTATGCTTCTTGCTCAACCAAGACACCAACTTCTTCCCTAGGAAGAAAGCACCACCACTAGTACTTTTCCTATCATCTACATCTCTAGCCCAATCCACATCAACATATGCACTCAAAGTGAGATCATCATCCTTTGGATACCAAAGTCCAAAGTCAACTATTCCTCTCAGATATCTGAAGATCCTCTTAACAACAGTTACATGTGATTCTTTTGGATCAACCTGAAATATAGAAACCATACATACAACATTCATAATATTTGGTCTAGTCTAAGTTAAATAAAGTAATACACCGATCATTAACCTATATCTGGTTTGATTTTCTTTAGGAGAGTCATCATTCTATGTTAGCTTGCATTTGGTCACCATGGGAGTACCTACAAAATTTGAATCTTCCATCCCAAATTTCTTCAATAGCTCTCTCACATATTTAGACTAAGATATGAATATCCCATTGTCTAATTGGGTCACTTGTAATCCTAAAAATAAATTCATCTCTCCAATCATACTCATCTCAAATTCATCCTTTATCTCATCAACAAACTTCATGCACAAACCATCATCTCCTCCAAAAATAATGTCATCAACAAAGACTTCCATAATTAATTCTTTATCATGATCCAATTTGAAATATAAGTTGCTATCAACAATACCTTTAGTGAATCCAAGATTTAGTAGGTATATGTCTAATATAGAATAACAAGCTCTGGGGGCTTTCTTGAGTCCATACAAAGCTTTCTTCAAGCTACAAACCATATCTTCCTTGTTAGTTAGCTAAAATACATCCAGTTGATCAATGCATACTTCTTCTTCTAGTTCTCCATTCAGAAATGCTGACTTCACATCCATCTGATAGACTTTGTAGTCCTTGTATGAAGCATAAGAAAGAAATAATCTAATAGCTTTGATTCTAGTAACACGGGAAAATTTTTCTTCAAAATCAACACCTTCCATCTGAGAATACCCTTTACATACCAGTCTTGCTTTGTTCTGGACCATTGCACCTTGTTCATTCATCTTGTTCCAAAACACCCATTTAGTATCAATTACAGTTTTGTCTTTAGGTATCAGAACCAGTATCCATGTGTCATTCTTTTCAATTTGTGTAAGCTCTTCCTTCATTGCTTCCATCTAGTGTTGATCTTGATAGGATTCAGTGACATTTTAAGGTTCAATCTTGGAAATAAGGCAGTATTCTTCTGCAATCTTCCTTCTAGTTTGTGTTGGAAATTGTGCCTCAATTCTTACTAGCATGTAACTCTTGAAGGGAAAAGTTAGTGTGACATTATTGATGTCTGGTCGACTAGCTATTCTCAATCCTTGTTGAAATGCTCTGGTCACTATGACCTTGTTTCAGTCTTACTGAATGAACCTATCGCTGTGACATGGAGACTCGGTAAGATCTCTTGCTGACAGTTGGTTCTCTCGCCGATGGTTATACACTCATAGTTATCGGGGAGACTTGACTGAAAGGTTTATTGTCGGTATGTAGTCTTACCGATATGAAATGTCTCGCCGACAAAGCTACATGTGTTTGTTATCGGGTGCCTAGAAAATGTCGAAGAGACTCATAGCGACTGGAGTCATCTGTGTAACACTTTTGATTCGACATGAAGTCTTAGCGATGGAGGGTTGTCATGCTAATAGTGATTCACTAGGAGTCATCAAGTAGTGTCTTGAACACTCGTTAAGACCTCTCAGCGACTATTGAAGTCTCGCTAATTGTTTATGGTCTTCGAGGTAATGTAAGGCTTTGGTGTGAAGTCTTGGCGACAGGTGCTGGTCTCACCGAATGCTGACCTCGGGGAGACTTGGATGTTCGGTAAGAAGCCTTGCTGATGGTGGGTTCTCTCACCGATAGGTGTGAACTTCACTCTGACCTCTTGGTGATAGTTGTATGTCTTGCTGACTGATGAACACTTCGGAATAACATGAAGGCTCAGTGTGACATCTTGGCGAAAGAAGTTCTTGCCAATGGTAGGACACTTTGATATGACTTTGGAGCTTCGGTATGATGTCTCATCGATAGCGATAAGTCCTGGCGATAGCGATACAAGTGATGATCATCGGTATGAGGTCTTGGTGACAAGGTGAAGTCTTAGCGATAGCTTTTTGGACTTGATGTAACCTCTTGCCGATAGTAAGGACTCTTCAAGATATCAAATGCTAGCTATGTTGGCATCGGGGAGACACGGTTAGTGTCTCACCGACATGCCAACATAGGTTGAACGCTCTTAACTGATTGATGACTATCCTATGTGGTGTCCCATGGAACAATCAAAGGAAGCGAAATTCAAATGGTTGGTGGTTGGATTTTTGCAATAGTTGTGACGTTGGAGCTGAACTATATGTAAGGAAAAATATAAACAGGAATGGAAACTTTCTACGATGGGAAATTGTAGATAAGGATAACTAAGAGGATAAAATCAATGGGTGGTAAGATTCAAAGATAACAATTCTAAGTTGGATTGGCATTGAATCTGTGAGAGAATTTTCTGTAACAGAGGAGGAACAGTGAATGAAAAAATTGTAAAACTGATACCAGAGAGTTGTCTCTGCATTGTATGTAATTTGTTGATTATTGAAATACAAAGAGATTTGGCTTGGTGTGGTGGGTTTTTTCCTGAAAGGGTTTTCCCACGTAAATCTAGTGTTCATTTGTCTTTTTGTATTTTTCTGTTTATGTAAATCTTTCATATGTGTCTTAATTAGATTGTAATTTGAAAATTAAAAGTACTTTCTGCATTCTTCCCTATTGTTTTGACATTAGGAAAGTTGTTTTTGCACCTCTGCTTTCCTTACAAGTGGTATCAGAGCCTGGCCAGTTGTGTTACCCCTGTGAGTGGGTTGGTTTTTTTGTGTCAATTCTTTTTCAGTGGGAGTTTGGTAGATGTTTGATAATTTAACTATAGATTAAGATGGCAAGCACATCCGGAAAGATTGAAATAAAGAAATTCAATGGTAGCAATTTTGAGTTGTGGAAACTCAAAATGAAATATTTGTTAGTGGATCATGATCTGTGGCTTGCTATGTCTGGAATGATGCCTCAAGGCATGAAGCAAGAGGATTGGGACCTTGTAGATAGAAAGTCTAAGGGGCTGATAAGGTTCTATTTGATAGACTCTGTTCTTCTAAACATTCATGAAGAAAATACTACATCTTCCTTGTGGAAAATACTGGCATCTATTTATTAGGGCAAGTCCTTGGTGAACAAATTGTTCTTGAGGAAGAAGTTGTACTCTTTGAGAATGTAGGAGGGAGTATCTATTGTTGATCACTTGAATTCTTTCAACATGTTGATTGCTCAGTTAGCATCTATTGGTGTGAAGATCGAAGATGAAGATTGTTGTATGCTCTTATTGTGTTCTTTGCTAGATTCTTGGGATCACTTGGTGATGGCTATTGAGAGTACGACATCCACTTTAAAGATGGAATATGTTGTTGCTTCTTTGTTGTCAAAAGAGATGAGAAGGAAATCTTCTGAGATGGTGAAGGAGGCTCTGGCTATTAGAGGCGGATCAAAGGAAAAATGTAAGAAGAAGGACAAGAAATCAAGATCAAAATCAGAAGGGAGATCAAAGTCTCCCGGTAAGAAGTCCAAGGTGAAGTGCTAGAACCGTGGGAAACCTGGTCATGTCCAAAAGGATTACAAAGAGGAGAAAAAGAAGAAGAAGAAGACCTCTTCTGACAATGATTCTTCTTAGAGTGATGCAGACGCCTTCATTGCAGCCTTGGCTATGCAGGCATCTGATGATGTCTAGTTGATTGATTCTGGAGCATCTTTCCACATGAAATCTCATAGAGACTAGTTCACAAAGTATGAAAACTACGATGGTGGAAAGGTGTATTTGGTAAGTGATTCATCTTTGGAAATTGTTGGCCGTGGAAGAGTCAGAATTCCATTCCCTAATTGAAGAATGAAGGGAATCAATGATGTGATGCATATACCAGGTCTGGCTCGTAATTTACTTTTTGTAAGTAAGCTGAATGATATTGGAGTGCATGTCACATTCTCTAGAAATGGCTGCAAGATGACTAGAGGTGCAATGGTGTTGGCTAGGGGTGCTCAAATTGGTACCTTGTATAGGCTAGATGCACTTGTTGTCCAATGCAATAGTGTCTCTGGAAAGTCACTTAAGGCTACTCATGGAAATAAGGAGGAAAAAGTTTATGATGGTGTAAACTCCATGGAGGTTAAACTTCCAGTAGAAAAGACTATGCTCTAGCATCATAGGCTAGGCCACATTGGTGAGAAAGGTTTAAAAAACTTGAAAAAGAAGAACCTAGTAGAAGGGCTTGAAGATTGTAACCTTGAGTTTGAGATTTGTGAACATTGTATATATGGAAAATAGCATCGTGTTTCATTTTATTCCAGTCCTCACAAATCTTCCAATTTGCTTGATTATATACATTTTGATGTTTTTGGTCCAGTGAATGTTCCTTCTTTGTCTCAGTCAAGGTACTATGTATCATTTATTGATGATTATTCAAGAAGATCATTTGTATATTTTCTGAAAAGTAAATTAGAAGTGTTCAGTCAGTTTAAGGAATTTAAAAACCTTGTAGAAAATTAGACTGCTAGGAAAATAAAATGTTTAAGGACTGACAATGGCGGTGAGTTTTTTTTAGATGAATTCAAAAGGTACTATAAAGATCATGGGATTAAAATACATAAGACTACACCCTACACTACATAGCAAAATGAAGTTGCTAAAAGTTTCAACAGGACAATAATGGAAAGAGCACAAAGTATGCTAAGCAGTGTTGGCTTAGAGGAGAAGTTCTGGGCTGAAGCAGTCTCTACAGCATGTTACTTGGTAAATCATTCTCCTAACTTTGCTCTTGTTGAGAAGATTCCTTTGGAAGCATGGTCTAGAAAGAATCCCTCTCTGAGACATATTCGTGTCTTTAGCTATGAGGCATATGCATATGTGCCATTTGAAAAAAGATCTAAGTTGGAAAATAAAGCTGTAAAGTGTATTTTTATTGGCTATAGTGCTGGCGTAAAAGGATACAAGCTTTGGAATCCTAAGACTAAGAAGGTTTTGTACAACAAAAGTGTTACCTTTCATGAGTTGAAGCCTTCTACACTAGATCCCACAGTTAGAGAAGAAATCAGAAAACAAAAAGGATGTAGCAGGTATTCCTCCAACACCAGATAAAGAGGAATTGAAAAATCAAAATGTACTTGATACTGAGGAAAGCTCAAGTAGCTCTGAAAGTTATGAAGAAGATGAAGAATCACCTCAGCCTCAGCCTATGAGGAGGTCAACTCATGAAAGAAAGCAACCTGATAGGTATGGGTTTTCTTTGATAGAGTCTACTTGTGCCTATGCTTTAATTTCTAGCACTGATGAACCTAGGACTGTGAAAGAGGCATTTAAAATGTCTGATTCAAACTCTTGGTTGGAAGCCATGAATGAAGAAATGGCATCATTAGAAAAGAATGATACCTGGAGTTTGGTTCCATTGCCTAAAGGCAGAAAAGTAGTGGGCTGCAAATGGGTATTTAAAAATAAAATTGGCCTGGATGGTAGTGTAGAAAAATATAAATCGAGGCTAGTTGCAAAAGGTTATTCCCAAGTAGAGGGAATTGATTATGGAGAATTTTTTTCTCATGTAGCTAAGTTGATATCTATTAGATTTCTTTTGTCACTTGTAGTAGAGTATGACTTAGAAATTGAACAGATGGATGTGAAGAGAGCGTTTCTTCATGGTGATCTTGAAGAAGAAATTTATATGTCCCAGCCAGAGCACTTTGTGGAAAAAGCTAAAGAAAGATTGGTTTGCAAGTTAAAGAAATATCTGTATGGTTTAAAACAGTCTCCTAGAATGTGGTACCGAAAGTTTGATACTTTTGTTTTATCTTTGGGATGTGTAAGATCAAAATTTGATCACTGTGTGTATTATAAAGCTGAAAGTGATCATGTTCTTATTATTGCTCTATATGTTGATGACATGTTGTTCATAGGCAATAGTAAGCTAATAATTTTTGATCTTAAGTCTCAGTTGTCTACAAAGTTTGAAATGAAAGATCTTGGTGCAGCAAGGTATATTCTAGGAATGGAAATAACTAGGGATAGGAAAAATAGAAAACTTTGGCTCAGTCAGAGTAAGTACATCAAGACTATTCTAGAGAGATTTTGTATGACTGATTGCAAGCCACTAGTTGTTCCAATTTTGCATGGAACGAAGCTATATGTTGAAGACTATCCAAAATCTCCAACTGAGATGGAGGACATGACCAGTGTGCCTTATGCTAGTGCGGTTGGAAGCCTTATGCATGCAATGGTCTGTACAAGGCCAGACATTGCCTAAGTAGTGGGAGTACTTATTTGGTTTATGGCTAATCCTGGAAGAACACATTGGGATGCTGTGAAAAGAGTGTTCAAATATTTGAAGGGGACTTCAAAATATGCTTTGTGTTACCATGGAAAATTGGTTGAATCAAAGAGGACTCTTAGCATTCAAGGTTATGTGGATTCTGATTGGGCAGGGGACATTGACAGCAGGAGATCCACCGGTGGATATATTTTCATGATGAATGGTGGTGCAGTGAGTTGGATGAGCAAGTGATAGGCTATAGTCGCTTTGTCCACTATATAGGTAGAATACATGGCAGCTACACATGCTTGTAAAGAAGAAATCTGGTTAAAATGTTTGTGTTCTAACATTGGTTTTGATGAAGGAAAATTTACTATTTACTATGACAGTCAAAGTGCTATATGTTTGGCAAAAAATCCTACTTTCCATGCCAGGATGAAACATATAGATGTATAGTATCATTTTGTACAAGATATGGTGGAGGATGGGAAGGTCTTCTTGGAGAAAGTTGATACTCTAGAGAATGTTGCAGATGCATTGACGAAGCCAGTGAGCACAAACAAGTTCAGGTGGTGTGCCAATTCGATGGGCCTCAAGGCCCATGAATTTTAGTAGCTTTATTATTCCTTGGAGGTGTCAATAAGATCTTCATCAAGTGGGAGATTGTTGGAAAATGTGCCTCAATTCTTACTGGCATGTAACTCCTGAAGGGAAAAGTCAATGTGACATTACTGATATCTAGCCAACTAGCTGTTCTGAATCCTTATTGAAATGCTCTGGTCACTATGACCTTGTTTCAGTCTTGCCGAATGGACCTATCACTGTGACATGGAGACTCAGTAAGATCTCTTGCCAACAATTGGTTCTCTCACTAATGGTTATACACTCGCAGTTATCAGGGAGACTTGACCAAAAGGTTTATTGTTGGTATGTAGTCTTACCGATATGAAATGTCTTGCTGACAGAGCTACATGTGTTTGTTATCGGGTGCCTAGCGGATGTCAGAGAGATTCATAGCAACTGGATTCATCGGTGTAACACATTTGATTCGACATGAAGTCTTAGTGATGGAGGGTTGTATCACTGACAGTGATTCACTAGGAGTCATCAGGGAGAGTCTTGAACACTCGGTAAGACCTCTCAGTGACTGTTGAAGTCTCGCTAATTGTTTATGATCTTCAAGGTAACATAAGGCTTCGGTGTGAAGTCTTGGTGACAAGTGCTGGTCTCACTGAATGCTGACATCAGGGAGACTTGGATGTTCAGTAAGAAGTCTTGTTGATGGTGGGTTCTCTCACCGATAGGTGTGAACTTTGCTATGACCTCTTGGTGATAGAGGTATGTCTTGCCGACTCATGAACACTTTAGAATAACATGAAGGCTTGATGTGATGTCTTGGCGAAAGACGGTAGTATTTCCAATGGTAGGACATGTTGATGTGACTTTGGAGCTTTAGAATGATGTCTCATCGATAGTGATAAGTCATGGTGATAGCGATACAAGTGATGATCATCGATATGAGGTCTTAGCGACAAGGCAAAGTCTTAGTGATAGCTTTCTGGACTCGGTGTAACCTCTTGCTGATAGTAAGGACTCTTGGTGATATCAAATGCTAGTTGTGTTGGCATTGGGGAGACACGGTTAGTGTCTCACTAACATGCCAACATAGGTTGAATGCCCTTGACTGATTGATGACTATCCTATGTGGTGTCTCATGGACCAATCAGAGGAAGTGAAATTAAAATGGTTGGCAGTTGGATTTTTGCAACAGTTGCAATGTTGGAGCTGAACTATATGCAAGGAAAAATCTATACAAGAATGGAAACTTTTTATGATGGGAAATTGTAGATAAGGATAAACAAGAGGATAAAATTAGCAGGTGGTAAGATTCGAAGATAAAAATTATGAGTTGGATTGGCATTGAATCTGTGAGAGCATTTTTTGTAACAGAGGAAGAACAGTGAATGAAAAAACTATAAAACTGATACCGAAGAGTTGTCTCTGCATTGTATGTAATTTGTTGATTATTGAAATACAAAGAAATTCGGCTTGGTGTGGTGGGATTTTTCCCAAAAGGGTTTTCTCATGTAAATTTGGTGTTCATTTGTCTTTGTGTATTTTTTTGTTTATGTAAATTTTTCATGTGTGTCTTAATTGGATTGTAATTTGAAAATTAAAAGTATTGTCTGCATTCTTCCCTATGGTTTTGACGTTAGGAAAGTTGTTTCTGCACCTCTGCTTTCCTTACAGTTTGCACTCCTTTATTCTTATCTCCTATAATTTGTCTTTTAGAATGGCTTAGCTTTACAAACCTTCGAGTTTTTGAATTTTCTTGAACTTCTAATTCTTTTGATCTTCATTCAGTACTTTCACTTGTCTCTGCTTCATGACTACCTTGACTTACCAAAATGAATTGAGGTTGATTTATCATAAAAAATAGAACATATGGAACATATGGCACAATTTGAAGTTGATTCTATGTATGAACATTCTTCCTTTTGTTTGTATTGTCTTCATTAGAATCATATCCACAATGTCTTGATAATTTTACAGAATCCTCATGAACTTTGACATTTGCACTCTCAACCATCTTTCTCAGTATTCTATTAAAGCATCACTAGACCTTTCTCTTAGTAGAATAACCTAAAAAGATTCCTCCATCGCTTCGTGCATCAAAATTTCCTATATCATCATCTCTCTTGATATAATATTTGCTTCAAAAGATCTTGAAATATTTAATAGTAGGCTTGTAACCAAACCATAGATCAAAAGGGGTCTTACCAAAATTTACATTAACATTTACCTAATTTAAAGTATACACAGCAGTGCTTACAACTTCACTCCAGCAGCTCTGGGGCACATTTCCTTCTAACATCATTGTCCTAGCAGCATCCAAGATTGTTCTATTCTTTATTTTTGTAACTCCATTCTGTTGAGGGGTTGATGGAGCAGATAACTATCTTCTAATTCCATGTTCTTCACAAAAAGAGTTGAACTACCTAGAGGTGAACTCATCACCTCTGTCAGATCTCAAACAATTGATTTTCAAAACTTTCTCATTCTTTGCCATAGCCTTGAAACTTTTGAACATTTCCAGTGCTTCAAATTTTTCTCTTAAAAAGGAAACCCATATCATTCTAGAATAATCATCAATAATCAACATAAATTACCTTTCTCCATTAATACTTCTGACTCTGGAGGGACCACAAAGGTTAGTATGTAGCAGCTCCAACAAATCATTTGAATGAAACTGTTTACTCCAGAAAGAGACTCTAATCCATTTACCCATCTGACATTCCTTACAAATTGTGTTAGTAGGCTTCACTAACTTAGGTAGATCTCTTACTGCTTGAGTGGAGCTTACCTTGACAATGTTATCAAAGTTTGCATGACATAACCTTCTATGCCACAACAAGCTTTTGTCTACTTGAGCAATTAAATAACTCCCACTAGCAGTATTTAGGTGAAAAATATTACCTTTTATCTGTTTACTAATAGTAATCATATTTCTAGAACTTCCACGTATCTTGCATCTTCCATTTTTGAATTGTACATCATAGCCTTTGTCCACCATTTGTCCAACACTCAAAAGATTGTGCTTCAATCCTTCAACATAAAGATCATCATCAGTGTTATCCTTACCACCAAGAAAAATATATCCTCTACCATGAATCACACCAGCATTGTTGTCTCCAAATCTTACAACACCACCATCATATTTCTCTAGACTTACAAATTTGTTTTTATCACCAGTCATATGATGTGAGCATCCACTGTCAATAACCCAGTCATCCTTTTCTTCAACTTAGGCTACAAGAGATTTCTCATCTTTAGTAGATTCAGTAGCCACTGGACTATTTTCAATCGTAGCAATGAAAACCCATTCATCTTCATTTCCAGCATCTTTATCAGACGCATCATGAGTCACTCCTTCTTTAGCAAAGTAACATTTTTTTAGAATCTAGCCTTGTTAGGCTTAGTTCTAGGGACCCTTTTAGGACATCTTGATGCAAAATGACCTATTTTACTACGTGAAAAACATTTGATAGGTAACACTCCTTCATACTTACCTTTCCCTCTGCCTTCTTTCTTTACAATCAGTGCTTCCAATTCCTCTACCTCTCTTTCTTTGTCTTCAAGCTTCTTGCAGTCCTTCATCATACTTGGATATCTTTCTGGAACTCTCTCCTAGACTATATCTTTGCTTGTTACTTCTAGATACAATAGCCTTGAATGTAGATTCAGTCTTTGGAATAGATTCACCAAATTCACTTAATTCAAAAGCAACAAGCTTACCAACCAGTGTGTCTCTTGACATCTTTGTTACTAATTTGATCTCTTTAGTAGCATGAGCATTTACTTTGTAGGAGGGAGACAAGGATCTAAGTATCTTAGCCACAATTTCATCCTCATCCATAGAACCAATGGTAAAATAATACCCATCACTATTTCATTTACTCTTTGTATAAAAGAGGTGATCTTTTCATCTTCACTCATCTTCAAATTTTCATATTTTCCTTTTAGACTCTGTAGCTTAGCCATCTTCACTTGTGCATATCCTTCATACAAAGTTTCTAGCTTTATCCAAATCTCATGAGTTGTCTGCAGTCTTAACACATTAGCCATCTCTGAATCTATTAGAGCACTCACTAAATATTTTATAGCCTTCATATTATTTTCATCATCTTTGATCTCATCAGTAGTGGAGGGACCATTCTCTGGAATAGCATACGGATCTTTTGTAATCTTCCATTAGGCTTCACCAATACCTTAGGTGACATCACATCCTAACTTTCCACAATGAGTAGTTAGTTCCATCGAATCTTGAACTATCCTTGAATGTTTCCATCCTAGATCACCTCAAGCTTTCATACCTCTTTAGATGAACATGCTCTGATACCAATTGTTGGAAAAATAAGGACAAACAACTGAGAGGAGGGGTGAATCAGTTGTCACAAAATAATAAAATTTTCAAACTTAACTTAACTTAATCCCAAATATGATGAATAAGCAATTAACCATAAGTAATTAACACATTAGAGAGACAGAGAACACCAATTTTTTTTTTATGTGGAAACACTGTTAGGGGAAAAACCATGGTGGATGTTACTCGATAAGATTATACCCTATTAAAAGTATAATGAGAAATAATAAGGGGAATGCACATGCATTCTGGTAGACTTCCTAGAGCTCACTGCTCAAATATAGAAGGGGATCACTACCCAACAATATATAATAGGATTAAAATCTAGAGGGTATGAACTAAAATAATAGCTTCTCCACAAGCCTGATTACAGTTCCAATTAGGCATAGAAAAATCCTTCACAAACTATTTCACACTTTGTTCAACCTTCTTCACACTCTAATATGTAATCAAATGATCTTCACACATACACACATAAGAGCACACTCAACACTTTCCCAACACCACAATATCAATGAAACAATCACTCTTAAATATCCACTACATGAGGTTTCATCACAACTTAGTCGCCCAAGAAAACAAAATATATTTGCAATGTCGGCCCAAATTTACAAATAAATTTTTAATGTGAATCTACCAAGGTCAGCCACAACATAGTGGAGACCCAAATTTAAAACTCCAACACAAAAAGACTTCAATTAATTTCACCTCGATGATCCACAACATGCTACCACCAACATGTCTGCCAAGAATAAGAAAAACCTAATATATGGAGAAAAATATTTGACCATGAGCACACTGATCAATGTGGATGCACCACGAAGATAGAGCACAATCTAGAAACATCCAAGAACACCAAGAAACAACAAAGAAACATCTACAACAACTGAAATTTCTAGAATCACACAAAATTCATTTAGGAACAGTATCAAACCACAACATGATCAAATATACATGCGGACCTCTGAAACTTCTACTAGATCATCTAGATACACTCTTTAGAATACCCTTTAGTCCACAACATTTAAACTTCAACGTAAAGAAAAAAACACCTTCAAGACCTACACAGTTCCACAAGGAACATGGAACACATTCTTTTACAATTTTCTCAATATCCTCAACATATACAACTTCTAGTACACCAAATGCTAACAGTGTTGACATCAGTGACAACCACATAACAGCAACCATATCCACAACATCCAATAGGGTTAACCATTAGGAGAGCTCACTGCTATAGAGATACAAAGAAGATAGAAGATATAGGTTACAGAGAGAAGACAATCTCAATGCAATAGATATTTCCACCATAATTCACTCAACCACTTGCAGACATCCATGAATGATAGAGTACACCTTCAACTCACTGCATATGAAAACTCATCATTTAGAATTCGCACTGATCTGCCACACAAGTGCATCACATACACACATTTTTTGCATCTATTTCACATCTATATACTCTATTTCTTTGCACTTATATCTTTCTACATCATACACAACTAACTCATCCTATATTAATACTAACTTCAACTTTGAAACATATCCAAAGTCGGCCATCCATCATTAAATTGAAATTAGGCCAGATCCAAAAAATCCTAAAGTGGAATTAGAAAGAGGGTGACCTAAACACATGCTTGATGAGGACCCAAGTAGGTCACAACATGCTTCATCAACTTCATAGATATTTTCCAACACAAGGTTTTCCAAACTAGTGTAAAACACATATAATAATTAAGCACACATGGGTATGTGTAGGATCATGATGGGCCAAAAAGTGGTGATATGATGGGTATGTGTAGGGTATGTGGCTGACGACCTGTTTTTGACCCAAAATTGAGGAAACAAAAAGGGTTTTTAGAGGAGATTCTCAAGTTTCCACAAATATAAATTATGGTTTACTTTGAATTTAATAATTAATTATTATTCATTTTCTATTTGAACTATGACTAAACTCCTGATTGATAGGCTGATTGAAAAACATCTATATCTTTCAAATGGTATCACATATTTTGAATCTAAAACATGTGTCACATTCTATGCTTCACATATTATAGGATTAAACAAAAGAAAAATGAATTTCATGAAGTTTAGACCAAGTTAAGGTGGTCAAACATAAGATTTTTTATATTTTTTAAAAGTTGTAATAAAAAATTCATAATTAATTATTTACTTTCAAAAAAATTACAAATAAATATGCATTACGGGACATGAGTCCTCTACTTATATCTAAAACCTTATAAGAAAATTTATCATTTTATTCTGGTTAGGGTGGTCAAACAGACACCTACTTCTTATTTTTTCCCTAAAATTTAAGTACTACTACATTGAAATTTTTAATTTTCACCAAATATATATATTTTAAAATAAACCTAGTATTTTAGAAACTACATTCAATTTTCTATAGATTCTATTCTTACATATTTTTGAAATAATATAGATAACTGATTCAAATTTTTATGTCAAGTTGCCTAACTCTGATTTTTTCTAATTTTTTTGCTACTTAAGGTTTTGTTTTTTCCATGATGATCCTGCACATACCCACATAATCCTCAACATGGTCCAATATTTCTAGACACTAGAATTGTCTTCAACATGATCATAACAACTTAACTCTAGAACTACAAGTCATAAGACTCAACCTAAAATAAATCCAAACCAACAACATTTTTGTTAGACCTTAGCTAGATAGATAAAAAACCACAGTTCACAACTGGTGAACATAACTCGCACTGTACAATGAATAAAAAGCCAAAAATATAGATATAGTAGCTTCCAACAACTATGATCAATATATATGAACCACATAAACATAGGAGAAAAACCTGGAGCAACCACTGAACACCTATAACCTTTCTTAATTACAATTTTCTCAATATCTTCAACATATACAAACAATAACCAACATCCAACAAAATCAATGACAATTTCATGTAGTTGATAACCAATTGACCAATTCAAATCAATGACACCACCTTCATTCTTTCAACAATCTCCCCCTTTGTTATTTACTACAACAAATGATGTGAAAACTATCAAAGACAACACACAAGCTCTGAACACACCTTTCATGAATTTTCTTTTTCCCCCTCAGTAGATAAACTTTTTCACATGATACTCTTCTCCTCTTTTGACATCAATGTCAAAGGAAAATAGTATTTTACATTGATTTCCCCTTTGACATTAGAAAAAAAATACTAATACAATGATAACACATGATACTACCTACTCCCCCTACAAGGTAGCCACCAAAAACATCAGTCCAGAAGAAATATTCATAGAGCCATCAAAACGATGCATCTCCATATGTATGTAGTTCAATAAAGGAGGGGAAATTACCCCTAACTTCTCTTCAAGATACTCAAAATTATCTTTAGGAAGAGCCTTCATAGGTACATACTCAAGATTTACTTTATTCTCCACAACCTTCTCTCTCAATAAGTGATACCTAATAGATATATGCTTTGTCCTCGAGTGCATTAGTGGATTCTTTGAAATGTTAATTGTACGTGTATTATCACAATAGATAGGAATAGGATCATTATACACTAATTTTATATCTTTCAATGTTTATTTCATCCATAAAACTTGTGTACGTCAAGATGCAATAGTAATATACTCAGCTTCAATAGTAGATAAGGAGATTGAATCTTGCTTTTTACTTAAGCATTCCACCAATGTGCAACCAAGAAAGAATTCACCACCACTTGTACTTTTTCTATCATCTACATATCTAGCCCAATCTGCATCTATATAAGCACTTAGTGTGAAGTCAATATCCCTAGGATACCACATGCAATAATCTTGAGTGCCATTCAAATATCTGAATACTCTTTCAACTATAGCAACATGTGTTTCCTTAGGATCTTCTTGAAATCTAGCCATAAGAAAAATAACATGCATAATACACGCTCTAGTAGCAGTCAAATACAATAGTCCACCAATCATAAATCTATATTTTCTTTTTTAGCCTTAGGTGAATCATCATTTTTGCCTAATTTGCAACCAATCACCATCGGAGTGCATATCAATTTGAAACCATCCATCCCAAACTTCTTCAACATCTCTTTCACATACTTAGACTATGAAATAAAAATCCCTTTCTCTATTTGATTAATTTGTAGCCCAAGAAATAAATTCATTTCTCAAAACATAGAAATCTCAAATTCTCTTTGCATTTATTTCACAAAATTATTACACATAGTTACATTTCCTCAAAAAAAAATTCATCAACATATACAACCACAATCAAGATTTTTTCATTTTCAAATTTAAA
The DNA here is from genome assembly GCA_007258455.2 of Sequoia sempervirens. NCBI lineage: Eukaryota > Viridiplantae > Streptophyta > Pinopsida > Cupressales > Cupressaceae > Sequoia > Sequoia sempervirens. Next base: position 193,814,859 of record VDFB02000013.1, on the reverse strand, counting down.
ATATAGATTGCTATTTGTTATACCTTTGTTGAAACCTTGCTGAATCAAGTACCTATTTAACCTTGCATACCAAGCTCTAGGATCTTGATAGCTATATAAATATTTCTTCAATCTACAAACCATATCCAATTGATCTAACAATTGAAATCTTTCTGGTTGTTCCATAGATACCTCTTCTTCTAGCCCACCATTCAAAAATGCAATTAACATCCATCTGATCAACCTTGAAATATTTATGAATGGAAAACAAAAAGAACATCTCGATAGCTTCCATTCTTGCCACCAGAGAAAAATTCTCTTGAAAAATATATGCATTCTACTTGTGAGTAGCCTTTACTCATAAGATTTGATTTATTTTTTATGACTTCTCCATTCTCATTCAACTTATTTCTAAATATCCACTTTGATCTAATAATGCTTTTACCTATCGATCCTGGGACCAATTCCCAAGTTTGATTATTCTCAGTTTGCATAAGTTATTTTACAGCTTCCATTGAATTCTCATCTTTACATGCTTCACATATAGTCTTTGGTTCAATCTCAAAAAGTAAACATAGATTATCTTACTAGTAGCAACTATGCTTCTTATCATTCAAAAAGTTAGATCATTAGATACATATCCATCAACATGAATTGAATTTTTCATTGCTTCATCAACCTTGACATTTGTGCTTTCTATAATCTTTATCAATATTTTATTGAAACATCTGTAAGCTTTTCTTTTAGTAGAATATCCAAGAAAAATACCTTCATCACTTCTAGCATCAAACTTCCCTTAATTTTCTTCATCCTATTTAATATAACATTTTCTTCCAAATACCTTGAAATACTTAACAATAGGAATTATTCCACACCATATCTCATACGGGGTCTTTGTACTAGTTTCTCTTGCTTGAACTCAATTGAATACATAAACATCAGTGTTAATAGATTCTCTCTAGTAAACTTCTAGTAGAGCAGCTTCAGTAGTCATTGATCTAGAGGCCTCTTGAATTTTTTTGTTCTTTCTTTCAATAACTCCATTCTACTAAGGAGTTCTCGAAGTAGATAATTGTATTTTTATTCCATGAACTTCACAAAACATACATTAAACTTATGGGAGGTGAATTCACCATCTCTTTCAGACCTTAAGCACTTTATCCTCAAATTTAATTCATTCTCAACCATAGCTTTGAATTTCTTGAATCTATCTAATGCATCATAATTTTATCTAAGAATTGTAGCCCATGTATACCTAGAGTAATCTTCAATAAAAAAGATAAGTAACTTTCACCTTGTAGACTTATCTCTCTTGTAGAACCACAAAGATCTGTATAAATTAAATCTAGTAGTCCAGTATTAGATTGTTCCTTTGATCTAAAATAATTTCTTTCTTGCTTCCCAAACTGACAATTCCTACAAATAGCATTAACATGATTTGTAATCCTTGGTAAATCTCTCACGACTTGAACTGAACTAATCCTTTCTAGATTATCAAAATTCATATGACACATTCTCTGATGCCACAACCAACTTTCATTAATCTGAGTCATAAAGCATCATCCATCAACACCCTTAAGTTGATAGATATTTCCTTCATATTTATTTCCTACAACAATCACTATTATGAAGTCTTTCCTAATTTCACATCTTTCATCCCTAAATATAAGATTATATAATTTACTACACATTTTTCCAACACTCAAAATATTATTCCTTAAACCCTTAACATATTAGACATTATTAGTATTATGATTTCCATCAAAACTTACTAAACCTATCCCACAAATCTTAGCACCAGTATTATGTCCAAACATAACTAAGTATCTATCATATTTTCAAGTTTAACAAACTCACTCTTATCACTAGTAATGTGATGTGAACAACCACTATCAACAACCCAATAGTTCTTTTCTTGTTTAGCATGTAGGGTAGAGATTACAATATCTTAATTTTTATCCTTCTCTGAAGGGCATTCCTTCACCTATTTTTGAGAATTAGTAGAAGTTGGTTCATCTTTTATAGACAAGAACAATCATTCATTTTCATCAGGATCTCCATAATCAAATTCCTCGTGATCAATACTATCATCCTCATTCACATAATACACTTTGCTGATCTTCTTGCCTTTTCTTTATGTGTTGAATCTTTGTTTGTTCCTCTTAGCTCTTTCTAGGCATCTCGAAGCATACTAACCTATTCCTCCACAACTAAAGCATTTAAAGGGTAACTTACCTCCATACTTACTGGATCCTTTCTTCATCCTTCTCAAAATGTTAACTTCAACTTCATCAATATTTTATTTATCCGGATCTTCAACTCTTTCAACTTTTAAAATAGTTTCTAATTTGGATCCATTTCTCAAATTTGGCTTTCTCATCTCATAAGATGTTAGAGTTTCCAATAATTTATCTTTAGTGTAAGTTTTGTAATCTATATGTTCTTCAATAGCACACACCTTTTCACTTTAAGCATCAAGAAGAGTTCTAGGAATCTTCTTGACAATCCCAGATTCATCTATTGTAGCACCAAGTCCTTGCATTCCAGCTACTACCTCATCCAATCTTTCTACATAGGATTTAACATTCTCATCTTCATACATATATAGGAGCTCAAACTATGTCTCCAAATTTAGTAGCTTTTCCTCTTTGACCCTTTCATATCCTTCATGCACCTTTTATAAAGCATCCAAGTCTTCTTTAGTAGTCTTTGGATTTTGAACTTTGATTAGCTCATAATGTACAAGGCTATTCTTCAAAATGAACTTCAAATTATTATTCACTTCATGTGCCTTGATCTCATCAGTCATACTTAGACCATTAGCAGGAGAAGTGAAAATAGTATTGTAAGATTTCTCCACATCATATCCACAATTCTTTAGATATTTTTCCATCAATATTTTCCAGATAAAATAATTAGTTCCATTGAACTTTGAATACTCATAAGTAACTTTTCCAACCATCATGGACCTTCCTTAAGTGGTTAAGCTCTTCTCCAAGGAACCTAGCTTTGATACCAATTGTTGAACAAGAAAACTAAGAAGGGGGTGAATCAGTTGTAGCAAATTTAATACTTGAAACATTCATCAACACTTAGATCAATAAAAAATCCTTAAGTTTACTAGAATGATTAAACATTAAGTGTAAGTTCCAAAATCGAAAACTGTCACATAAAGATAGTAACACCAAATTTACGTGGGAAACCCAATAATAGAAAATCCACGGTGAAGATTAGCTCATTGTATAAAGAATATCAAAATTGATTACAAAGGCTCACTACAAAAATAGGACTAATTGTCTGGATCAAGACTCACTGTCCAACAAAGGTTAACCACCCAGAGGGCTCACTGCCACAAATGTACAAAGAAGATAGAAGAGATATGCTATAGAGAGAAGGAAATCTCAATGCAATAGAGGTTTCCACCACAATTCACTAAACCACTTGCAGAAATGCATGAATGATAGAGTACAACTTCAACTCACTACATCTAAAAGCTCAACATTTAGAATTTGCATTGATCTGCGACATTCACATCACATACACACACTATTTCACATCTATTTTGCATCCATCTACTCTATTTCTTTGCACTTATCTCATTTTACATCATATACCACTAACTCATTTTGTATTTATCCCATTGAAACAAAAGATTTTGGGACCCTATTGGACACTTACCCTTCTAGGATCTTTTACCTAAAAGAGAAGGAATAGGGTCCAAGGTGCACATTGTTTCACTCAAGATTAATGTAAGGATGGATGGGAAATAGATGTGAAGTGTGTGTGGATGTGCTTGAATTCTTAAAAATGAAAATTAATGAATGTAAACTGATCCAATGGGTATGTGCAAGATCATGATGAGCCAAAAAGTGGCAATATGAAGAGTATTTGTAGGGCATGTGGCTGGCGACTTTTTTTTTACCCAAAATTGATGAAACGAAAAGGGTTTTTAAAGGAGATTCTCAGCTTTCCACTAATATAAATTATGTTTTACTTTGAATTTAATAAATAATTATTATTCATTTTCTATTTGAATTATGACTAAAGTCCTAATTGATAGGTTGATTGAAAAACATCTATTGCTTCCAAATGATATCACATTTTTTGAATCTGAAACATGTGTCACATTCTAATATGTTTTGCATACTATAGGATTAAAATAATAATAATTTAATTTCATGAAGTTTTGACCAAGTTAAGGTGGTCAGACATATGAGTTTTTTATATTTTTTAAAAGTTGTAATAAAAAATTCATAATTAATTATTTACTTGAAAAAAATTATAGAAAAATATGCATCAGTTGGGACATGAGTCTACTTATATCTAAAATATTATAAAAAAATATTATCATTTTATTGTGGTTAGGGTGGTCGGACAATAATCACCTTATTTTTTTCCCTAAAATTTAAGTACTACTACATTGAAATTTCAAATTTTCACCAAATAGATTTAAAAAAAAACCTAGTAGTTTAGAAACTACATTCAATTTGCTATAGATTATATTCTTACATATTTTTGAAATAATTTGATAACTTATTCAAATTTTTACATCAAGTTGCTTAACTCTGATTTTTTCTAATTTTTTTGTCACTTAAGCGCCTATTTTTTCCATGATGATCCTACACATACCCTAATGCAAGATGTTGGAAAACATAGTGTTGATTGCAAATATGAATTAGAAACTTAAACAAATGATAAAAAAAGTTGGAGACAGAAAAAAGTGCACTTGGAGGTAGATTGATGTTACTGGAAGGTTCTAGAATGTCCCAAAAATCATTGTTAATGACCATTGGGACTAATTCACTATGCATGGCGAATCATTCCTACTTTTGGTGAAAACTTCCAGAAACAGGTTTCTGAGTGCTGAGAGATGAAATTTGACAAAATCACTTCTCAGACCTATAGGTGGGACTCATTCACCATGGGTGGTGAATCAGTCCACCTACAAGAATCTACAAATTTATGAGTATATTTTGTGTAGCTATATCTTTACTTTTGTACCCTATAGGTGTCCACTTTTGAAACTGCCCGATTCGAGTCTGAAAGTGACTTTTTGTTTATTTTTTGCCTTGTTCAATGAAGAGATGACATGAATGAATTTGAAATGAAATCTTCAATGATTCCTAAGCTTCCAAGATATCTAAATTTGTAAACACACAAGCAGGAAAGAAGAAATGTTGATTGTTAGGGTATGGGGGTTTGCCTTGGTCAAACCCCGTTTAGGTGATTAAACAAAATTGATGAAAGAAGGGAATGAAACATGTAATAATGGAATAGATTACGTTGTCATGATGATTGATCTTGAAATTTTGTAGCATAACATGTAGAATCATCCCTTGAATGTCTTAATGTCTTACAATGTGAAATCCCTAGCTTGCTTGAGAAGATAGATGTGATTTAAAAGATGTGAAGAAGACAATTAAGATGTGAGATGTAGAAGATATGAGAGACGGAGATGTGAAAATGAGGTGAAAAACACTTATTTATACAATTCTTGTGCCTTAGTACCTATTCATACCTCATCATAGGTCGATATCAAGTGATTTTGAATTTGGGGCCAAGTGGGACTCATTTGCCACCCATGGTGAATGGGTCCCACCTAGGACCTAAAAACAAGTGTTGGAAAAAATGTTGTGTTTAATGTTATTTTTTGGGATAATATTCAAAAATACACTTAATTAAGTCATATGAGGGCATAAAGGGGACAAATAAAGCATGAGAAAGGTGTAAATAGTGAAAATATGCCTAGAAAAGCATGAAAGATTGTTACAAGACTTTACAACACTTCAAAATAGGACTTGTTTAGTGACGAAAAGGTTATTTTTAGGTGAATTGTAATGAATAGAGTCTAGAAGAATGTAGACATGTGTTACAAAACTTCACAACACCTTCACAAGATGTCATTGAATGTATTTTATTTAGTTTGCAAAGGTCCAAGACCTAGTGTGGATGCATAAAATGCCTCACAACACCTAAATCAAGGCCTCATTATGTCTAATTAGTCTTGTGTCAAGTAAAGGGTCCTTTTTTCTATGGCACATTTAGCCCCCACTTTAGTGAGAGGGTGAACTTGCTTCAAACTCACCCTAAAGTAGACATTCAAGAGAGATCCACATGTAGGTCAAGTCCCCAAGAAACAAAATCATGCAAAGGAAAGAATGAAAGAAAGACAGGGTGAAAAAGATGTACTCACTTTAGGCTGATGGAACATCTTGGTTGTCCGTTGGGTGAGAAAGGTCAAAGGTATACTCACTCTAGGGCCACAAAACTAGTTTTCTATAGGGTGAGAAAGGCCAAAAAGGTAAGATATATACGCTAGTTGGTATGCACTTACAAACACAAAGGTGGCTATGGGTAAAAGTCATTCCACTAGGCGGGCTTCCCATTCAATCATGTCAAAGTTATACCACTTCATCACTTTAAAAAGGTGCCACAAAAGAAAATGAAACAATTTGATACTTATAAACATTGTTTAATGCAAAATAATGTAAGGATTGTTCAAAGGGATTTTTTTCATGCAATGTCTCACCTTAGGGAACATCATGTTCAATGTCTCCAAGAGAGGATAAGTGCAAAAGATCTCATCTTGTTTCTAAGAGAGGAAAAGTGCAAGGTCTCATCCTAAAAAAAATTGTACCTAATGCATCGAAGAGAGCACATTGTAGGAAAATCACATAATGAAATGTGAGTAGTGAGGTATTCCCCCATTTTAAATTAGTTGCAAGCATCTGTACTACAAGCAATTGCTTTAAAGTAGAAGAGAAAGAAGACGACATGAGAGCTTATGTGGAAATCCCTATACCAAGTCATATGTTTCCAATAAGCTATGTCATGAAAAAGAGAAGTATGTCAAATGTGAGCCAACTTAAGGCATATCATCCACATGCCAAGATTTCTTTAATGTATTCACAAAAAGTTAACAACTAGCCAAAGGAGGAAACAACAAGTGACATATAAGGACAAGGCTATTGAACCCTTTGCCCCAACTTAGTGCAGGACAAAGGTGAGCCAATTTTTTTGATACAATGCATGCTAGAGTGAAAATCAATAGCAATTAGAGGAATTAGATTTCCCCACATAGGGAAGCATACCAAAATCCTAAAAGTGTTGTATTTCATGACTAAAAGCAATACATTCATTAGTGGAGTGACCATGAACTCTATGATATGCACAAAATGAAGTCTTGTCATAACACTTCTTTCGAGTTCTGGGAGGGAGGGTTATAAAATTATTTTGGAGAAGACTTGACAATATACCCTCTTGATCAAGGGGAGAAGTTTTTGTTATGGTGGGTGTGAAAGATTCATCTTGCATAGTAGTGGATGCCATATTTACACAAGACTCTCTAGATTGTGAGATATTGTACCCTTCATTATAGGAGGGTACAAAATATAACAAAGTCAAATCAGGAGCATTTTGCAAGATGACAGGTTGGATGTTTGGGGAAGGATGAGGTTCAAAGAAATTAGGTAGGAGGGATGATTGAGGAGTGTGACTAAATGAGGGTTGGTAAAGGATGAGAGGGCTGTTAAGATGTCCAATGGGATATGTATGAGGTTCATTGAGCAAAGGGGGTTGAATGGACACTTGAGCATGCATATCCTTAGTAGGCTTGTCATGATGTATCTCTATGTAAGGACAATCAAGGACTACTTGTTTTTCATAATCAAATGCCATGATATTCTCCCTAGGAGGAGAGTTTTTAGGAGAACAACAAGCCACATGTGCTTGACAAGGAAGGCTTGGTTCTTCCACAAGAACTGCATTTCCAATAGGGGAATAATCAAGGATGGGATTAGGAGGAGGGTAAAGATGATTATGAAAGGATGTTAAGTGAATTTCCATTGTCACAAAGGTCTCATTTTCTTGTTCCATATTATCTACCTGACAAGGAGAGCTTGTAATATGCACATCTAAGGTTGAAATTGGTAAATAAACTTTATCACAAGTGGAGGAGGCATCAAGAGAAGAATCACTATGGTTTTCAAAGAGATCTTCCCATAGGATAGGGACACTAGGGAATGTAAGATCAAGAGTTTCCTGATTTTTAATAGTGGTATCTTCTAATATCAACCTATCTGCTTTACATTGAGGAGGAGGGATATTAGGAGATAAACAAGATTGATTGTCATGACTATGAAGATTTGGTAAGGTGATGTTGAGAAATGTGTTTATGATCTCATGTTCTTCTTGTGTAAGGTCATCCAAAGGGGAATAAGGAGATATACAATCAAGACTTTCAAGGCTTGTAACTTCTTTCAACAAGATACTTCCATCTCTATTAGGAGAGGTATTGGAAGAAGAGAAAGTGTGTGTGTTATGATTGTATACATGTCCATTCTCACCAATGGGAAATGTAGGATTAAATATTGAACTAATGGATTGTTTATGTTTCTTATTTTGGTAGCCAAAAGAAAACTCATAAGAGGGGATATTATGCTTGTAGAATCCACATTTAATGAACTCAAGAGCACATATTTTGAAAGAAAGCATATTGAAATGAAAGAAACTACAATGCAATGCAATTTTCTTTTTGTTAATTATCTATTTACACAATGCAATAATCTAAAAATGAAATGTGGTGAGTGCAAAAAGTGAAATGGAACAATGCATGAAATGAGCTAATGGATACAACTTTGAACAAAATGGATGCTATAGAAATGCAACTAATGGATATATACAGGTTAAGACACCAAACAAAAGCCTAAAAACAAGATTTTGAATTCTATAAAATGTTGTTTTAGGTGTCAGAAGGGATTGATTCGCCTAGGGTGGCGAATGAGTCCCAATATAGACTTTTTTCAAAATTTTCAGAAATTTTTGGCTGATTTTTATGTTTTCAAAATGGTATGATAAAAGTCTAAATGAAAAATGCAGAATTTTAGAATTTTTTAAGGATGCAAAAAGGAACCCTATTATGCACTTTTTATACATGCGAAAATGAAATCCTAAAATACAAGCTAACTAATGCAAAATGCAATCTAAGCTATTATAGGATGAACTAATGGACTCCAAAATATAAAAAAGAAGGAATTCAAACAAAAGGTTCACCAAAATGAAATAGAGGATTTTAGGACCCTATTGGACACTTACCCTTCTAGGATCTTTCACCTAAAAGAGAAGGAATAGGTTCCAAAATGCACATTGTTTCACTCAAGATTAATGTAAGGATGGATGGGAAATAGATGTGAAGTGTGTGTGGATGTACTTGAATGCTTACAAATGAAAATGAATGAATGTAAACTAATCTAATGCAAGATGCTAGAAAACACAATGTTGATTGCAAATATGAACTAGAAACTTAAACAAATGATAACAAAAGTTGAAGAGATAGAACAGAGTGCACCTGGAGGTAGATTGATGTTACTGGAAGGTTCTAGAATGTCCTAGAAATCATTGTTAATGACCACTAGGACTGATTCACCATGCATGGCGAATTAGTCCTGCTTTTGGTGAAAACTTTTGAAAACAAGTTTTTGACTACTAAGAGGTGAAATCTGAAAAAATCATTTTTCAAACCAATAGGTGGGACTCATTCGCCATGGTTGGAAAATCAGTCCACCTACAAGAATCTACAAATTTAGGAGTAGATTCTGTGTAGCTAGATCTATACTTCTATACCCTACAGGTGTCCACTTCTGAAATTGTCGGATTCGAGTCTGAAAGTGACTTTTTGTTGATGTTTTGCCTTGTTCAATGAAGAGATGACATGAATTAATTTGAAATACAATATTAAATGATTCCTGAGCTTCCAAGATGTCTAGATCTACAAACACACAAGAAGGAAAGAAGAAATGTTGATTGTTAGGTCATGGGGGTTTGCCTTGGTCAAACCTCGTTTAGGTGATTAAACCAAATTGATGAAAGAAAGGAATGAAACATGTAATAATGGAATAGATTACCTTTCCATGATGATTGATCTTGAAATTATATAGCATAACATGTAGAATCAACCTTTGAATATCTTAATGTCTTACAATATGAAATCCCTAGCTTGCTTGAGAAGATAGATGTGATTTAAGAGATGTGAAGAAGAAGATTGAGATGTGAGATGTAGAAGATATGAGAGATAGAGATGTGAAAATGAGGTGAAAAACACTTATTTATACAATTCTTCTACCTTAGTACCCGTTCATACCTCATCATAGGCTGACATCAAGTCATCTCGAATAAAATCCTAAAAGGAAATTTAAAGTATTTTGAATTTGGGGCCAAGGGGGACTCATTCACCACCCATGGTGAATGGGTCCCACCTAGGACTTAAAAACAAGTGTTAGGAAAAATGTTGTGTTTAATGTTATTTGTGGGGAAAATATTCAAAAATACACTTAATTAAGTCATGTGAGGGCATAAAGGGGACAAATAAAGCATGAGAAAGGTGTAAATAGTAAAAATATGACTAGAAAAGCATGAAATCTTGTTACAATACTTTACAACACTTCAAAATATGACATTTTTAGTGATGAAAATGTGATTTTTAGGTGAATTATAATGAATAGAGTCTTGGAGAATGTAGAAATGTGTTACAATAGTTCACAAAGCCTTCACAAGACATCGTTGAATGTGTTTTATTTAGTTTGCGAAGGTCCAAGACCTAGTGTGGATGCATAAAATGCCTCACAACACCTTAATCAAGGCCTCATTAAGTCTAATTAATCTTATGTCAAGAAAAGGGTCCTTTTTTCTATGACACACCCATTTTCAACTTTGAAACATATTCAAAGTCAACCATCCATCATTAAATTAAAATTAGGTCAGCACCAAAACATCCTAGGGTGGAATTAGAATGAGGGAAACCTAAACATACACTTAATGAGGATGCACATAGGTCCAAACATAATTTATCAACTTCAAAGGTAGTGTTCAACACAAGGTCGGCCAAACAAGTGTAAAACACATAGAACAATTAAGCATATGCAACGCTTAGCGCGATACCCAAACTTTCTAGACACTAGAATTATCTTCAAAATGATCATAACAACTTAACTCTAGAACCACAAGTCATAAGAGTCAACCAAAAATAAATCTAGACAAATAATTTTTTTGTTGAACCTCAGCGAGATACACAAAAATCCATAGTTCACAATTGGTGAAGTTAACTTGCACTATACAATGAATCAAAAGCCAAAAATCTAGATATAGCATCTTCCAACAACCATGAAAACATATTTGAACCACAAAAAACATAAGAGAAAAACCCAAAGGGTATGTGCAAGATCATGATGGGCCAAAAAGTGGTGATATGATGGGTATGTGTAGGGTATGTGGCTGATGACTTTTTTTTACCCAAAATTAATGAAACAAAAATGGTTTTTAAAGGATATTCTCAGCTTTCCACCAATATAAATTATGCTTTACTTTGAATTTAATAAATAATTATTATTCATTTTCTATTTGAAATCTGACTAAATTGCTAACTAATAGGCTGATTGAAAAACATCTATAGCTTTCAAGCGGTATCACATTTTTGAATCTGAAACATGCGTCACATTCTATGCTTAGCATACTATAAGATTAAAAAAATTGAATTTTTTGACCAAGTTAAGGTGGTTAGACCTACGACTTTTTTATATTTTTAAAATTTTTAATAAAAAATCATAATTAATTATTTACTTGGAAAAACATTACAAAAAATATGCATCACATCTGGACATGAGTCCTCTACTTATATCTAAAATATTATTAAGAAAATATTATTATTTTATTGTGGTTAGGGTGGTCAGGCAAACACCTACTTCTTATTTTTTCCTTGAAATTTAAGTACTACTGCATTGAAATTTCAAATTTTCACCAAATAGATTTAAAAAAAAAAACTAGTAGTTTAGAAACTACATTTAATTTTCTACAAATTCTATTTACATATTTTTGAAATCATATAGATAACTTATTCAAAATTTTATGTCAAGTTGCTTAACGCTGACTTTTCTAATTTTTTTGCCACTTAAGGGTCTATTTTTTCCATGATGATCCTACACATACCCCAAAGTAAAACTTGGAGCAACCACTAAAAACATACAACATTTCTTCATTACAATTTTCTCAATATCCTCAACATAGACAACCAATAATTAGCATCCATGAAATCAATAACAACAACAACCAATTGATAGCTAATTCACCAAATGACATCAATGAAAAAACCTTCATTCATGCAACATAGTGGATAGTGGCCAACCTTGGAGAAGGTTTTTGAAGTTTAGGTTGATATAAATAAGAGTGATGTTGTTGTGAGATGCAAAATAGAGACAAGATAGATGCAAATTTGAGTAGAGTAGTGTGAAATTTAAAGTGTTGGATTCCTAAAGGAAATGAGTTGAAGGTGTCCAAAATTTTTCATGCAAGGATGTGAAAGTGATGGTCGAATTGTGGCTGATTCCTTCTTGCATTGATAATTTGTTCTCTATGTAACATTTTTCATCTATCTTTTTGTATTCTTTTGTGGCAGTGAGCCCTAGTTGTGAGCCTTTCTAGATAGTGTGTCATATTCTGGCAATGATCCCTTGCACCAGTTTTGCAATTACTTATATTGTGAGCTAATCCTGATCATGGTTTTTCCCTCATTGGTTTTTCCATGTAAATCTATTGTTCTCTTATGTATGGTGTTTCTATTTTAGTTTCTATTATTTCTATTTCATGTTTAACCACTTTAACAAAATAAATGTTTAATGAATGCATGTGGATCTGATTATTGTTGAAGGTTTTGATGTTTTAATTTTCTACAACTGATTCACCCCTCTTAGTTGTCTTGTTCATTCAACAACATATTCAATTTCAGCAATGAAATAAAGCATGACAATATCCAATAACATCACATAACACATGAAATCCAAGAATTTTATCTGGAAAACCCAAAATGGGAAAAACCATGCTAAGGATTAGATAACAATATATTATAACTAGTTATAGTATATTACAGAAGTGCTCACTACAAGTGGCCACATTGCCTTAGTGGACTCATTTCCCACTAAGAAAATAAAAGAGATAGAAGTGATTGTGGCACACAAGCAAGTGTTGAACTATTACAAAATGGTATCGGGACATAATAACCTGACTAAAATAACCCTGGATAGAATAACCTGGCCAAAATAACCCAAGGAAAAAATAACCCAGGGTCATAATAACCCATGGAAAGAATAACCCATGGTCAAAATAACCCATGGACAGAATAACTCATGGCCATTTTAGATCAAGCTAGTAAACTAGAAATGACATATCCTCACACATCGGAAGATCTTATCTTACCAGTTGAATATACAATTACCAATAGAGGGGAAAAGTTTATTTTTCATGACAGTAATGATGAGAATCTTTTTTTAATTTTCACCACCACACAGAATTTACAATTACTGAAAGAATCTAAAAATTGGTTTAGTGATAGTACATTTAAAACAGTGCCAAGTATTTTTCAATAGTTGTACACGATCCTTGGCTTGAAAATTGATGCAATATTTCCACTCATTTATATTCTTATGAGCAACAAAACAAGAACCACTTATACACAAGTACTTGCAGAATTAAAACAACTTCAACTTGATCTAAACCCAAAATCTATACTTATTGATTTTGAATTAGGTTTCATGGGAGCTATTTCTAATTTTTTTCCAAATACCACTATTCGGGGATGTTTTTTCTAGTTCTGTCAATGCTTGTGGAGGAAATTTCAAGAAGGTCTACAAACACGTTACAGTGTCAATGAAGTATTTGTATATGAGATCAAGAAACTTGTTGCATTATATTTCATGCCTTAGATAGATGTAATTGATGCATTTGAAACACTTCAACAATCTCCTTATTATACAGAACATGAGGAGACCCTACAACCTATAATTGATTATTTTGAAGACACATGGATTGGAAGACTAACTAGAAGAGGCAACAGATGATCACCCAAGTTTCCAATCACAATTGGGAATTGCTATTCAACTACTCAAGATGATCTTCACATAACCAATAATACTATTTAGGGATGGCACATAGGATTTAGTGAATTGCTTCAAGCATCACACAACTCAGTCTGGAAATTCATCAAAGCAATGAAAAAAGAATAGAGTCTCCAAAAGAATAGAATAGAGAAATATATGGTTGGATACACTAGGCAACCAAGCAGGAAAAAATACCATGAACTAAAAGAAAGACTAAAAAGATTGGTTGATGGTTATGACAACCATAACATTTTAGATTATATAAGAGGAATCGCTCATAATTTGACACTTTAATTGAAATTTTGAATAATAAAGTCTTTATAGAAACATACATGTAATTTATAAATTTTATTTTCCTTTCTCTATATTCTTATGGGGATATTTTTTCCATGGGTTATTCTGACCACGGGTTATTTTGGCTTGGGTTATTATGACCTTGGGTTATTTTGTCCCTGGGTTATTGTGACCGGGTTATTCTGTCTAGGGTTATTTTGGCTAGGTTATTATGTCTCATAACCTTACAAAATGCATCTATAATATGTTGCAATACAGTTACATTGAAGCTCAGAATACATACTCACAAATCCTCATATTGATCTAATTTAATACACTACTCCACTTTGTATTCACATAATTCACATTCACGAAACCCTTATCACATATCCTTAATCTTCAAAATACCAAAACATGTCAAAATTTTATACATTTTATTCTCATAACATCAATTAGGTCACCCTAATTAGATGTAATACACAAAATGTAACTTGATAGCTCGACATCTATCCACACAGGCTTCACACCATGATTCAAAAATTAAAACACTTTGAAATAGGTTGGAATGTACTTATAATAGATCCCACATAAATCCACAATTCTTATTTAAGCTTCACATACCTTCAAGCCTATAAGATCAAAACTTTAGAGGACCTAATACAAAATTTTTTCCAACTATATACCCATATTAAGACATGCAGACCTCAAAACATCATGTGAAATGGAATGCAGACTCATATAACATCTATCAATAGTTCCACAACTCCACAAATCCACAAAATAATCCACATAGAAGTGCACACTCATAAACTCATATACACTAAACTAGAAATATCTTAAAATGATAAGATAAACTTCTATTACTTATAAATATAAAACCAGAAACCAAAACAAGCTAAAACTCTAGAATTAAGTTCTTATACTAGCCAACAAAATCATTCTAGAAGCATAGAGAAAAACCTGTAACAACAAACCAATGGGGACCTGTTATGCCTTGCATACAAACCCCAAATTTTTCTTGGCAAAGCTAGGGACCCCCTCTTCTTTTCTTCTTTATGTTTTCCTTGTCTCTGTTAGATCCAGAACCAAAACAAAAAAAATTCCAAGGTTCTTGTTCCTGGTTCCATCTCAATCTTGGTTCCCTGCTTTGTTCGGGTGTAGTCCTGTCTTGTTCTCCTTCCCCTTCTTTTCATTTCATCTTGTCTTTTATCATTGCGTTGTTCCTTTGTTTTGGTCATTTTCTTTCCTTCTGTTCCTTCGTTTTTGTTTGTCTTCGTCCCATCCTTTTGTTTTCTTTTCGCCATGCTCCGTTCGTGTGTAATTTGTTTCCGATTTCATGTTTTGTTTGGGTGTTTTCATTGTTTGTTGCATCATTCCACCTTAGAGTTAGTTGGAAAATATAAAAATTACAAAATACCAAAAAATTAGAAAGTTAAAAAATTAAAAAAAAAATACAAAAAAAATTAAAACATTTGAAAACAAACATAAATAAATGAATATTTTAAATGAATCTTTTTCTTGCTTTAAGTTTAAAAAGATTTAAATTTAAAAGTTTTAAAATAAAGAAATTAAATAAACAAATCTATTATTTATTTAAAATAATAATGATAATATAGAACAAAATACGATGTCAAATTGCACGGCAAGAGGGAAGGGGTTTTTTTTTTTAAAAAGTGTAATATTAAATGTTGGGGTTTTTAAACTAACCCACACCGCTTCCTGCACTCAACAAGGTGGAGAGTAGTAATAAGTTAAAATGGTTCCCACTTTGTTCATGAAATATTCTCACCCCGCCAGGTGATAGGGAAATAAAAAGAGGGTAGGAAATAAATTTGTGCAAAATCAGGAAAGAAGATGAATTGGGCATATACAAAAAAAATGTGTTTACATTCTAAAATGACTCCGCCTCTGATATCGCTCAAAAATGGTTCTGAGCCCACCTCAATAAAATTTCTTTTTAGAGCGGGAACCATATCGGAACCTGAACTAAACACAGAAATTCTACATTTGGGTGCCAACTTGATCCCGCTCCCGACAACCATAGTGAAGATGTCAAGGTACACAAAGGATTCCTCTCTCGCACTTGACCTGCTCACATTCTGACTCCCTTAAGAAATAGCTTTGAACCCACCACTTGCAGAACAAAGCGAATGAAGATAAATGTTTGGTGTTGGGTTTATCTTCAGTCCCATAAAATTTTAATGAATTCCTCATAGAGATGTCATCTCATGGAATTCTATGATTGCAAAAAAATTCACGAAAGATGAAATATATCACTACCCATGCTGATGGAGGGAATGTGCAATCATGAACTAGGCAAGTGAACTGTTTGAAACAAAGTGCCTTAAAGAGATTCATTTCATGGAATGCAATATTAGGGGATCTACACAAAGTTCATTTTTTTGGAAATTCTTTGAAACTGATCGAACAATGCTTATGGTAGGGTGTTAGTAGATAAAATCCCATTGTCTTCTCTTCATCCATGGCATGAATGGTAGCTCTAGTAAGGCATCAACACCCATAGAAGTAGGGCAACACAAATGAACTATTTGATAGAATATCCCAAAGAAGATATCACCTCATCGAATTTGAATCATTGCTGATATGCAAAAAATGCATCGTAGAGACAAAGCATGCTAACTGTTTCACAAAATTCCTCCAAAGAAATGATGTCATCAAATACAATGATTGCAGAATTTGCACAAAATTAGATTTGTTGAAAAGGCTTTGGAGCTTTCAGAAAAAATACAACCAACCTGTGTAAAGGCCAAAGTAGATTCCAAAACCTTTTCCACCACCCTCTTTGCAATTAGATGCATGCAAAAAGTGCAAGCATAGACATGATAGTAAACCATTTGACAAAAGCTTCAAATAGATTTCACCAATGAATGTGTGATTACAGAATATGGAAGCATAGATGCAGGCATGTCAATTGTGATGGTAGAGGAGATTATGCAAAGAATGGGAGAATTAGACAAGGCATGAAATGTTTAACGGAATTCCTTCAAATAAATGTGTTCTCAAAGAATGCAATCATTGCTAGGTAAAGCACAAAATGTGACGCAGATACAAGGCGTGTAAACTATTCACCAGAATGCCTTGAAGAAACGTGATCTTATTGAATGCCATGATTGTTGGATATGCACCAAGTACAGAAGCATGCACACTGTTCTACAAGAATTCCTTGAAGAAATGTCATCTCATGGAACACCATGATTGCTAGAAGATATATAGACATGCGTACAAGATGTGGAAGCATAAACAGAGTACGTAAACTATTTGACTGAAATGTTTCTACAAACAAAATGTGGTCTCATGGTTTAGAACAATTGTAGAAAGTGCACAAACTGGATTTGTTGGATAGCTTTAGGAATTTTCAGAGCAAATGCATTGGCAGATGTAGGGATCAATCCCACCAACCTCTACCAATGTCCTCGTTGGTCGCCAAAGAGATTTTTTTGTAAGAGAATATAATGAAGGCAGATGAATTCTTTTACAGAATGCCTTCAAGGAAATAAGGTGTCATGGATCACAATGAGCACCAAATGTGCACAAAATGGAAATGCAAGAATGCAGAAAGTGGAAGCACAACTAAGAGGCCATTTTGAGGCCTCCACAGGGAGCCATTCGACACAATGCCTCTAAGAATTGTAGTCTCTTGAAATGCTTGTAGGATGTGCATAAAACTAAATGTATTAGTTGAAAATTCTCTTGAACAAAGTTTGGATGCCCCATCAAAAGCGATCATAAATTCTATATTCCATGGTGAACATACAAGCAAAATTTCAATAATCTAAGCTTGAATTGGCAACATGGCCAAGACCAATTGGAGGAATTCCAAGCTTGTGTCTACATTGACGGATCCTTAGATAGTGACTGGAATAGACTATTTGCAGGATCAAGAAATTAAGGATTGTAAATTATTTGAAGCTGATTGGGTTTAAATGCTTAAGAGTAACATCCAGATTTGGGAAACAAGACTATAATGAAGTCATGGCAACAGGTGAGGAACTTCCAAAGTAAAGAGGGAATAGAAGAGTAAGGGAGGGAAAGATAGTAAAGAAAGCCCAAGAAGAAGTTACTCATTAGGAGACATAACATTAGATAAGGAAATTAGAGGAAACAACATCTAATGTGAAGGATGGAAAAACTACATATGGACCAAATGTTTTATGTTTAGGAGTAATGACCCTTCAGGAAAAGGTGGATATGAAAACATCAGTACCAGAATCTATGGTTAGGAAATAGAGTATGCCCCATGGCTTAAGTGTTGGTAAACAAGAGAAAGAATGTTTCAGGAATGATTTTCAAGGAGCATTATGCACTGGAGAGAAAGGAAAACCAAAGAAGAAGTTCATGTGGATCAAGATGCAAAGGAATGAGATTTTGTCAAATGTTTAAGAGTAATTTTCAGATTCGAGGAGCAAGTGATATATGGATATCAGATTCATACATAACATTGATTTAATGTTACTCTGTTTTGAAAAAATGATTAATTTAAAAGGGATTTGATTTGTTATTTCAAATTATGAATTTAAATTTTATTTATATTTAATTGAGATATTTTGGATATTTGATTAGTTTCAGAATTGATTAGATATTTTGAATTAATCAAATTTTTAAATTAATTAATGCATGTTCATGTTCTATAGGTGTCTTTTGAAATGGAAATTGGTAAAGAATCCTAGGGATGATTTGCACAATTCACGTACAAAGGAAGGAATATTTTCTAAAAAGATCATTAACTGGAGACTTGGTGGGCCCACTTGAGTTTATTACTGGGAAGGATATTTCTATTTATTGTGCAAAAGGGGAACTCAAAGTCAGATTGGAAACTATAGCTGTAACTGGAGATAGACTGGAGAGTGGAGTTTGAAACTAAAATCAGTTGAAACCAAACTGAGAGCTGAAATAGAAAGTGATCTTTCTAATTGAATTATGTACACAAAAAGCTACAGCTTTTTGATGTTTCAGTTTTGGAGGAAATTATGGAACAATGAACTATTAATTGTCAAATTAAGCTTATTGTAAAGGGTAGGTTAGACACTTAGGCAAATTACTTAGAAGTTTTACGTCTTAGCTATTTAGAGTTTTATGGTAGGATATTTAATGGAGTTTTTTTGTAATTATTTGTTTAGATTGAGTTAATCTAAAGACATAGGTTTATGTACACTGGTGATTTTTCTAGATTTGTAAATGCTACTTATCTGTTTCATTGACAGTAGAAGTAGCCAGACTTAAAACCTGTTTTAGGTCATGCTTTGGAATGATGTTTGTTTATTAATCAATTAATTTGAAAGCTTTCAAGGAATGGAATTCTATCTTTTTCTTTTTTTTTAATGATGATTTGCAATCTGCCATTAATATTTGCATTGTGAATGAATAGTTGTGTATTGATTACAGGTTGATTTGTTTGGTAGTTCTAGTTTATGGATTGCTTGGAAATCAACAGGTCTGATTAGTTGAATGAATCGACATTCTTCTTTCTCTTGTGTCCCTGATCTATCTTTTTCCTTTTCTTTATGCCCCCCTATTAGAGTAAGTTTAAATAAGAATTTGATCTCACAAAAATCAAGATGTTCAATAACCAATAGGCCCCTTGAACATTACAATTATATTGACCATTGAGCAATATCAGCACAATTGAGAACCAACTACCAGGACCTTGGGAGTTAGATTACTATATGTTGTCTTTCTTTTTTGGGAGAAACAAAATAAATATATTTTGTTGAAATGTTGTTGTGCTATTTTGATCATCAACAGGACTAGCGCTAGAAGGAGGTTACTTGAGCAATTTTGGACCATTGTGAGTTTGAGTGGGTTAGATTTTGGAAAACCTAGCTCCAATGGGTAGCCCTTTGTGTATACATAGATTTATTCATGAAATCCCTAGTCACATGTATGATAGGCTTCCTTTATTTTTCCCTGATAGTGGACAAAATGCTTATAAACATGTCAATATTTGTAGGGATTTAGTCATTTTTCTCCATATTCAACATGAGGATATCATTTGTCAATTGTTCATCAAAACACTTCAAGGTACAACAAGGCAATGGTATGTTAATCTTCCACCAGATTCTATTTATTCATGGATAGAATTAAAAAACTTGTTCTTAGATCAATTTGATCCTTATACGCATATGTGGAACCCATCACTTCAATTTGCAGCCATGAAAAGCTTACCACGTGAATCAATTATGCAGTTCAATCATAGATTCCTTCTTATGTTTAAGCGAGTTATAAATTCAAATCTAGTTATTAATGATCGTGTGGTAAAATAACATTACTATTCGGGTTTGCATAATTTATTGGTAGCAAGAATTAAATGTTGTGGTAAAGTCACCACTATATGGGATGCATTTAACAAATCTCTCTTGCTCACACAATATGGACAAGACATTAGAAATATGCCTAATCAAAGTAAGAAATATAATGATCTTGTACTCAAAATTTGCCACCCTTCACATCTCTGCACTGGTTTATCCACAACGCCGAACCACATGAAAAGTTAGGCTTTGCAAAAGCCAACTATAGAGGTAAGTATTCCACTTGCCGATGAAGTTGGAACTATATCCACTCTTTTTGGTCATACCCCAACACATGATCCATTACATTGCAACGAAATTGCAAGTGAGAGATTTGATGAGAAAATATATCAATTTGATGTTTTATCTGACAAAGAACATGAAATGGATATAAGGTCAGAATATGATGAAAATCTTAGATTGGAATCTAGTTTCATTCAAAATGTTAATACTAATGATGATATTGAAAGAAATAAGATATCAACACATGACTGTTGTCATGATAAATCAGCAATACCTTCCAATGCTTTGAACAACTCTTTTGATCGTGAGGAGAATCAACGTGATGAGGGATGGACAAAGGATGGTGAGAGATGTTGGCTGGATATCCCATGTGTGCAAAATCAAATAAGGAAGAAATTGCAAGAATTAGGAGATCTGAAATTATTAGAATTTGTTAAACCAATGGGATGTGGGATATATCAAATAAATCAACATTCCCAGATGGATTGCCATGTTTTCCTAGGTAGGATGGAATTATATTTCAGACATCAGATCACTGTTGAAGAAATACTTATGGAAGATCCTTGGAGTACGTATCCTATCGATCTGGAAGATGAAACAACTAGCATACATGAAAATATTAATGACTCCCTTCGAAATGATGAGATTAACTATGAGAAAGTGCTGAGCTCTTCCCTATCATCTGATGAACTTGATCCTTGCAACAAGATGGATTCAATGACAAATGAAGTTTCTCTACCTTGTGGAGATTCGCTTGATGTGGAAAATGAGTTTATCGATGCATTCATAGATTATTTCATGATGATAATTAAGGGAGAAACATCTTTTGATGAGTTAACACAAGAAAATGACTCTGTTGATTTGAATGATGAACACATAGAAGTTGAGAACAATATGATTACGAATGAGGTTGCAAATGGATCTCATGGTGAAGGACACAAAGTTGAATGTCAGATTGATTCTTCAACTCAGGAGGAAGTTCAAATGGATGTTCAAGTTATTCAAGGGCTTCTTGATAATCATTTAGATTAGACTTACCCTTATCAGGAGAATAAATTGGATCTCAGTGCTAAACAAGATACTAGCATTGATGAAATTAGTGGTTGGTTGTAGTAAGGAATGAACGAATGGTGACTCCAAAGAATATCGAAAGAAGATCAAGAAAGTGACCAAGAGGTTTTCTCATAAGTTGAATCGCTTCAACATGATGAAGAGAATGAAATGAGGGAGAACTTTCCTAGTTTTGATTATGTTTATTCAAATGTGATGTTCGAAGAAAGTCCTTGCTTACCATGCACTAGTGAATTTGATCTTAACAACGAGAAGCTTGACACTGACTTGCACATTCTAGTTGACGAATGGAAGACACATAAATGGAAGAAACGTTTCCCTGAATTTGATTATGTTTATTCAAATGAGTTGTTTGAAGACAATACTTGTTCAACCTGTATTAATATTTCTGACATCAATGGTGATGAGTTCAATTATGATTTTCAATCTCTTTTGCATGACATGTTTGAAGAGAGTACTGACAACAATGCTTCAACTCAGGAGTAGGTAGGTTTGCGAAGCTTGCAAGTTGATAACACAGGTGATTTATTACTTAGTTCTTCTGAGGAGACCCAAATAATTTATGACTTTGTACCTAAGATGAAAGCTACAATGTTGGACCATGGTTGTTCCAGTTGCATAACGAACCTTGTTATAGATGACTCATGTAAGATTCATCCTCCTAGGTCACATTTTGAGGTAAGTGGTTCTGATTTCTTGTTGTCCGGAGGGATTGCCAAGTCAGGTAAGGAAAATGTTGAGCATATTGATTTAAAGGGTGAGGAAGTTGATCCTTTAATTGAGGATGTATGTACTTTAGGAAACATGATTGAGATTGATAATCCCTGTGAAATCAAGCATACTAGTTTGCTGTTTGAGCCTAGCATTGATTGTGATAGGGATGTGCATGGAATTTTTGAACAAAGTTTAGGTGTCTTGAATACAAATTGTACATCGCTAACAAATGTTTTTTATGTTGACATGCATGTACTTAAGTGAATCGAAGTGTTCCATGAGCTAAGACCTCATAAAGAGGAAATAATACAACATGAGCACGCCGCAATGACTGAAGATCTTCTAAATCAGGTAGTGTCTTTTCATTACCCTCTATGTTTTAATGATTTTCAGTTTGATTATTACAAATGTGGGGAGAATAAAATGTGTTTATGGGTAAATCATGACAAGGCTAAGGACCCACAACTATTAATATTTCAAACTTTATACCCTCATAATGAATTTACTACACATAAACTTTACATTTCTAAGTATAAAGAAAAATTTTCTAGGTTTAGAATTGTACCTAGTAAGTTAAGATTTCTGCACATAATGAAAAATCGGTCAGGTCAATCTACAAATTTTTATAGTTTTATGTTTGTAGAGCTCAGTTTTGGAGTTAGTTTAGGATTAGAATTGGTTAGTGTTAGTTTTTGGTTTAGTTAGTTTTCCTTTTGTTTTGGTTTATGTTGTTTTTTTTGGTTTGTTTTGGTTTTTTCTATTGTTTTCTTTCTCTCGTTTCCTCTTGTTTTTCTTTTTGTTTCTAGGCTTGTTTGTTTTCTTTTGTTTTGGTATTTTGTTGTTTGTTTGTTGTTTTTGTTCTCATTTTCTATTTTCTTTTTGCTGGTTCATCTGTTTGTGTGTTCTTTTCTTCTACTCTTCTCTTTTCTTGTATGTTTCTTTTCTTTCTTTTGGGGGTTCCTCTCATTGAGAGTGAAAGTTGAGTTGTTGTATGCAAATTATGTCGAAAGGTGGATCTGTTGAGAGTCTGTTGGTATTTTCAAACACTTGGTCAGTCAGTAGCTTTGAAAACTTTGATTTACCTTCATCCATTTCAAACTATGGGAGGTTAGCATGAATTAAAACTTGGTACATTATACAATTTTGGGGAGTTGTTGAAAGTCTATCATGATTTGCACACCTTAAGAAATCCATCAGTTAGAATACATTGGGTAGGATGGCTCTATTCCAAGTGAAAAATCTAAAGGGTTACATTTATTTCATGATGTCCACTATGGTTCTCAACCAGCTACTTAAGCTTCACTACTTAAGGATTGAGAGAAATGAGAAATTATACTTCAAAAGAATCAGTATCTGAGAAAAGAGAAAAGAAAGAAAGTCTAAAAATGAACTCAATCAGCAAGGGTGACTCGAGTATCTCTTCTAGGACTATAGATGCCTGACTGGTAGTAGAGCGATGCTTGGAGAGAACCAGAGGTATCTCTGTCGGGGCTATAGATGCATGTCTAGCAACAGAGCTATGCCCAAGATATCATTGCACGTTAAAAATGTAACTCACAACTACGTAGCTTGGGTAGAGTCTACTCCACTTTGATCACAACAACACTTATGGAGGGGAATGAATCATTTGCACACACTAACAGGTTTCACTTTCATCTTAGACATCTGTCGTTTCCTAGTTTGATTGTGTTTGCACTTCTTAGATTTCCTTGAATGAGCGTAAACCAGAGATTTTGGGTATTTGGAGGGTTGCATGTTTTAAAATGCTTAGAGAATTTTCCCAGCCAAGTCGCCATTTGTTATGCCTTGCATACACACCCCAAATTTTTCTTGGAAAAGTTGGGGACCCCCTCTTCTTTTCTTTTTTCTATTTTCTTTGTCTCTGTCATATCTGAAACCAAAACAAATTTTTTTCCAAGGTTCCTATTCCTGGTTTCGTCTCGAACCCAGTTCCCCGCTTCGTTTGGGTGTTGTCCCATCTTGTTCTCCGTCCCTTTCTTTTCATTTTGTCTTGTATTTTTTCATTGCGTTGTTCATTTGTTTTGGTCATTTTCTTTCCTTTCATTCCCTCGTTTCTGTTTGTCTTCGTCCCATCCTTTTGTCTTCTTTTCGTCGTGCTCAGTTCGCGTGTCGTTTGTTTCTGATTTCATGTTTTGTTAGGGTGTTGTTATTGTTTGTCACGTCGTTCCACCTTAGAGTTAGTTGGAAAATATTTAAAAAAAAATTACAAAATATAAAAAAAAATAGAAAATTAAAAAAAAATACAAAAAATTAAAACATTTGAAAACAAGATAAATAAATGAATCTTTTAAATGAATCTTTTTCTTGCTTTAAGTTTAAAAAGATTTAAATTTAAAAGTTTTAAAATAAAGAAATTAAATAAAAAAATCTTTTATTTATTTAAAATAATAATGATGATATAGAATTAAATATGATGTCAAACTGCATGGCAAGAGGGAAGGGGTTTTTTTTTTAAAAAGTGTAATATTAAATGTTGAGGTTTTTAAATTAACCCACACCGCTTCCTGCACTCAACAAGGTGGAGAGTAGTAATAAGTTAAAATGGTTCCCACTTCGTTCATGAAATATTCTGACCCTGCCAGGTGATAGGGAAATAAAAAGAGGGTAGGAAATAAATTTGTGTGGAACTGGGAAAGAAGATGAACTGGGAATATATAAAAAAAATGTGTTTACATTATAAAATAACTCCACCTCTGATATCGCTCAGAAATGGTTCCGAGCCCACCTCAATAAAATTTCTTTTTGGAGCGGTAACCATATTGAAACCTGAACTAAACACAAAAAGTCTACATTCGGGTTCCAACCCGATCCCGCTCCCAACAACCATAGTGAAGATGTCAAGGTACACAAAGGATTCCTCTTCTGCACTTGACCTACTCACATTTTGAATCCCTTAAGAAATAGCTCTAAACTTGCCACTTGTAGAATAGAGCGAATGAAGATAAATGTTCGAAGTTGGGTTTATCTTCGGTCCTATAAAATTTTAAGTGAATACCTCATAACAATGTCATCTCATGGAATTCTATGATTGCAAAAACATTCACGCAAGATGAAGAAATATATCACCACCCGCACTGATGGAGGGAAATGTGCAAGCATGAACTAGGCAAGTGAACTATTTGAAACAAAGTGCCTTAAAGAGATTCATTTCATGGAACACAATATTGTGGGATCTGCACAAAGTTCACATGTTTGGAAAGTCTTTGAAACTAATTGAATGATGCTTATGGTAGGGTGTTGGCAAATAAAAGTTAATTGTCTTCTTTTCATCTGCGGCATGAATGGGAGCTCTATTAAGGCATCAACACCCATGGAAGTAGGGCAACACAAGTAAATTTTTTGATAGAATATCCCAAAGAATATATCACCTCATCGAATTCAAATCATTGCTGATATGCACAAAATGCATCACAAAGACAAAGCACATTAACTATTTTGTAGAATTCCTTCAAAGAAATGATGTCATCGAATACAATGATTGCAGAATTTGCACAAAATTAGAGTTTTTGAAAAGGCTTTGGAGCTTTCAGAATAAATAATACCAACCTGTGTAGAGGCCAAAGAAGATTTCAAAACCTTTTCCAGTGCCCTCTATGCAATTAGATGGATGCAGAATGTGCAAGCATAGACATGACAGTAAACCATTTGACAGAAACTTCAAACAGATTTCACCCATGAATGTGTGATTACAGAATATGGAAGCATAGACACAAGCATGCCAATTGTGATGGCAGAGGAGATTATGCAAAGAATGGGAGCATTAGACAAGGTGTGAACTATTTAACATAATTCCTTCAAAGAAATGTGTTCTCAATGAATGCAATCATTGCTAGGTAAAGCACAAAATGAATAGCAGATACAAGGCGCATAAACTATTCGGTAGAATGCCTCGAAGAAATGTGATCTCATTGAATGCCATGATTGTTGCATCTGCACCAAGTGCAGAAGCATGCACACTGTTTTGCAAGAATGCCTCAAAGAAATGTGATCTCATGGAATGCCATGATTGCTGGAAGATATACAGACATGCATACAAGATGTGGAACCATAAAGAGGGCACGTAAACTATTTGACTGAAATGCTTCTAAAAACAAAATGTGGTCTGATGGTTTGGAACGATTGCAGAAAGTGCACAAACTAGATTTGTTGGATGGCTTTAGGAATTTTCAAAGCAAATGCATTGGAAGATGTAGGGATTGATCCCACTAACCTTTGCCAACGTCCTCCTTGCTCGCCAAAGAGATTTGTTTGTAAGAGAATTTAATGAAGGCAAATGAATTGTTTTACAGAATGCCTTCAAGGAAATGAGGTCTCATGGATCACAATGAGTGCCGAATGTGCACAAAATGGAGATGCAAGAATACGAAAAGTTGAAGCACAACTAAGAGGCCATTTTTTGGCCTGCGTAGGGAGCCAGTCGACACAATGCCTCT
Organism: Sequoia sempervirens; assembly: GCA_007258455.2. Lineage (NCBI taxonomy): Eukaryota > Viridiplantae > Streptophyta > Pinopsida > Cupressales > Cupressaceae > Sequoia > Sequoia sempervirens. Next base: position 193,787,898 of record VDFB02000013.1, on the reverse strand, counting down.
AAGAAATGTAGTCTCTTGAAATGCTTGTGGGATGTGCATAAAAATAATGTATTAGTTGAAAAGTCTCTTGAACAAAGTTTGGATGCCCCATCAAAGGTGATCAGAAACTCTATATTCCATGGTGAACATACAAGCAAAATGTCAATAATCTAAGCTTGAATTGGCAGCATGGCCAAGACCAATTGGAGGAATTCAAAGCTTGTGTCTACATTGACAAATCCTTAGATAGTGACTGGAATAGACTATTTGCAGGATCAAGGAATTAAGGATTGTAAATTATTTGAAGTTGATTAGGTGTAAATGCTTAAGAGTAACATCCAGATTCGGGAAACGAAACTATAATGAAGTCATGGCAACAGGTGAGGAACTTCCAAAGTAAAGAGGGAATAAAAGAGTAAGGGAGGGAAAGATAGTAAAGAAAGCATCGAAAGAAGTTACTCATTAGGAGACAACATTAGATAAGGAAATTAGAGGCAACAAAATCTAATGTGAAGGATGGAAAAACTACATATGGAGCAAATGTTTTTTGTTTAGGAGTAATGACCCTTCAGGAGGAGGTGGATATGAAAACATTAGTACTAGAATCTATGGTTGGGAAACAGAGCATGTCTCATGGCTTAAGTGTTAGTAAACAAGAGAAATAAGGCTTTAGGGATGATTTTCAAGGAGCATTATGCACTAGAGACAAAGAAAAACCAAAGAAGAAGTTCATGTGGATCAAGATGCAGAGGAATGAGATTTTGTCAAATGTTTAAGATTAATTTTTAGATTTGAGGAGCAAGTGATATCTGGATATCAGATTCATACATAACAATGATTTGATGTTACTCTGTTTTGAAACAATGATTAATTTAAAAGGGATTTGATTTGTTATTTCAAATTATGAATTTAAAGTTTATTTATATTTAATAAAGATATTTTGGATATTTGATTAGTTTTCAGAATTGATTAGATATTTTGAATTAATGAATTTTGTAAATTAATTAATGCATGTTCATGTTCTACAGGTGTCTTTTGAAATGGAAATTGGTAAAGAATCCTAGGGATGATTTGCACAACTTACATACAAAGGAAGGAATATTTTCTGAAAAGATCATTAACTAGAGACTTGGTGGGCCCACTTGAGTTTATTTCTGGGAAAGATATTTTTGTTCATTGTGCAAAAGGGGAACTCAAATTCATATTGGAAACTATAGTTGTAACTGAAGATAGACTAGAGAGTGGAGTTCGAAACTGAAATCAGCTGAAACCAAACTAAGAGTTGAAACAGAAAGTGATCTTTCTGATTGAATTGTGTACACAAAAAACTACAGCTTTTTGATGTTTCGGTTCTGGAGGAAATTATGGAACAATGAGCTATTAATTGTCAAATTAAGCTTATTGTAAAGGGTTGGTTAGACACTTAGGAAAATTACTTAGAAGTTTTATAGCTTAGCTATTTAGAGTTTTATAGTAGGATAGTTAATGGAGTTTTTATGTAATTCTTAGTTTAGAAGGAGGTAATCTAAAGACATAGGTTTTTGTACACTGGTGATTTTGCCAGATTTGTAAATGTTACTTATCTGTTTCATTGACAATAGAAGTAGCTAGACTTAAAACCTGTTTTAGGTCATGCTTTGGAATGATGTTTGTTTATTAATCATTTGATTTGAAAGCTTTCAAGGAATGAAATTCTATCTTTTTATTTTTTTTGAATGATGATTTGAAATTTTCCATTAATATTTGCACTGTGGATGAATAGTTGTGTATTGATTACAGGTTGATTTGTTTGGAAGTTCTAGTTTATGGATTCCTTGGAAAGCAACAGGTCTGATTAGTTGAATGAATCAACTTTCTTCTTTCTCTTGCGTCCCTGATCTATCTTTTTCCTTTTCTCTATATGCCTTTGTTAGAGTAAGTTTAAATAAGAATTCGATCTCCCAACAATCAAGATTCTCAATAACCAGTATGCCCCTTGAACATTACAATTACATTGACCATTGAGCAATATCAGCACAGTTGAGAACCAACTACCAAGACCTTGGGAGTTAGATTACTATATGTTTTCTTTCTTTTTCAGGAGAAACAGAATAAAGATATTTTGTTTAAATGTTGTTGTGCTATTTTGACCATTGATAGGACCCAACTACCAGATCCTCTATACAAAAAATCATTAGTGTTAACACTAAGTCAATTTTCATCGCAATTATCTTCATCAAATAAAACCTTCTTACAAAATTATCTTTCACAATTATCTTGAACCATGCTCATGACACCCAAAATAATTTGCAGCATAGTCTTTGTACTAGGATACAATGTTGACATCAATAACAACACTACAATGCATAGCACATGCTCATGTTTCCAACAAATGCATCAATAGAATCTCCTCAATCTTTTGACAATAATAACAACACCCATATAGAAATTGAAACAAAGAAAAAGGTGATCTTAAGTCTAATAAATAAAACCTAGGATCAATTTTGGCCTTTTTGCAGGGTTTCATTAAAATCAAGATCAACAATGTTATTACATTGACTTTCAACAATTAAGGTGAGCCAATAGGACCTAGATCTATATCTTTGAGTCTTGGAATGAAATGGAATCTATTTTATTTTACTAGCCTAATTAGTCTATATGACCTAATATGCAAAATAAGCTTTCAGTAATTAATAGAGAAAAACAAAGATTTGTAGGAAAACTTGGAAGGGGTAGAGTACTATATATGTGTGCTATAAAATTTAGATAAATCAAAATAGGAAAATAGTTCCATATGACATCCCCATCAATGTAAAGATATTTCAATTTTTCTTTTGCAATCCTTTCATGTTTGATATGAGATTCTGATTCTTTCTATGAATTTTCTAGATCACCATTGGATAATTTTGTAGTTGAGTTTTCATGAGTTGACAAGATTTAGGGATTTAAATGCAACAATAAATGAATGATCCTCAAACTTCCTTCAATCCTCTCTAAATATGAAATTTACATATTCATAAAGAGGAGAAATGATAGGAAGTAATGATGAATCAACAAAGTGTTGGAACTTGCCATCCTTCAACGACTCCTTGAAGGACTAAAATCATGTACATGACTTCAAGGTCTTGGATCTCACTTTCTTGATTACATGAATTTCTTGGAACCTAAAACAAGGGCTAGCCTTCTCAAACAATGATATCATAAACACATATGAACTCACATAATATTTGACATGATTTTAGGATCTTGAATTGTTGCAATATAACTCTAAAATGTTGCTCTTGATTTTCTCAATGGTAATTCTTGCTCTTAAATTCTCCTTCTAGATTCAAATGGTCAAAAGATAGTATTTATAGGAATTTCTATAATTTCCAAAAAAATTAAATCCCAATATCCAACATTGGAAACTTCAATTTCAAATGTTAAAATTCTAACACCAACATATTCAAATTTGGGTGCTGGAAAAAAATGGGGACCAAAATTCCCAAGGGCATCCCAATCTTGGTCCTATTTTATAGGACTTAGAGTGTCAAGGGAAAATATTAAATTAATTAATTTGTTCAATGTTTGAGATTTCTTAGAAAATGGTAAAAATAAGCTATGGAATGAAAAATTTAGGAAATTAGGGACTTAATTAAGCTCAATAATTTAAGGGGGACAAAAGATAGTGTGAAATTATCAAGAGTGACAATTTATGATGCTAGATTTGTGCACCAATTTAGTAAGACTATGAACTTACACTTAGAATCACACTAAAGTAGAAAATATATGTCAAGAGGGGTATGATTGTAAATTTTTTGAAGTGATAGAATGACTAAGTATATAGGGGGAGTGCATTAGCCCCTAAGATCCAAGATCCCAACAAAAACTGACGTAAGCACAAAGGAATGCACACATGTATGATATGAAGCAAGATGCCATAAACAAACATACATGTCAAAAAACATCAACCATACAAGATGAAAATACATAACATATAAAATACAACACAAAAACAATGTAAATATGATGCAAACACAAAGAAGACACACTATAAATGACTCAAAATAACACTAGTATTAAAAATTTGGATTTGGTAAGGCAAGGAGACCTCAGTCTTAAACTATCTCAAATACCAAATGTCATATATAAAATAAATAAATTCTCTCATGAGGACCACCAAGTTGTGTTATGCCACATCACTCATTAGCCATACATATTTGATGTCTAGAAAGTTGTGTTATGCTAGGTGTCCATGCAATATGATGGGTTCAACAAGGCCACATGGATCCACTAGCAAGGTGTGTTATGCTAAGTGGTCATGTTAAGGTGTTCATGACTCACAATAGAAAAGTATAATATTTTCTAGGTGAAACACAAATAGAAGGTGTCACAGGCTAGTGAAGTCTAGTATTCACTAGGTGAGCCCCCAATACAAGGTAAAATAAGAAACACACTAGGTCTAGTGAAGTTTTCTATTCAGTAGGTTTGTTCCCATGATAAATTACCAAAATGATAAGCACACTAGGTCTAGTGAATTTGGATATTAACTAGGTGTGCATCCATGAGCAACCATAACAATAGTTATACTCCCTAATAACCTTGATAAGGTGCCACAAAATGATCAAGATTTTATGCCAACATAATACTAAGTTCAATGTTTGTGAACAAAGTGAAGAAAAAAATTCAAAATTAGCTAAGGAGGTGCACAAAATAGCCTAAAGAAGTGCATAAATGATGACAAAATAAGACCAAAACTTCAAAGGTTATTATAACAAAAACACTGCAAAAGGTGATTTATAAAATTAAAAAAAGGCTTTGCTTAATATATGAAAAGTCAAATCATAGAGAATATCACACATGATATCAGCACTAAGAGAGGACTAATCATGAAATAGAAACTCATAGCTTAGGGCATACTAACCATAGAATTACCATCAAGGGGAATGCCATATACCAAGGAAGGTCACACTCTCATGGGACATCAAGCCTAATATCACCACAAGGGATACATTGACATAGATCAAGAAGGCCACATTTTCATTTAGAGAATCACACTTTCTAAGAGATATATGTTATCATCACTAAAAAGGGACCATTCCATATGCAAAAAATTAGCGGGGGACTATATGCTCCCCTTAAAATGTTAGTGTACTTGCTACACTAAATTTTTAGGGAGATATAAGGTATCCCTTTCTATAAGGAATGCACCTAACACAAGGCTATCTAACCCCATTTCTCCCCAAGTGTATGGACAAAGATGAGCTTAAAATGGATGATGATATGTTTCTCCTTATAAAATGAAATATGATTGCATAAAGCCTAGTTTATACCTCCATGCATGGTAGTGAGCATGTTGCCATACTACAACTACAACATGGAAAGGAGCATCAACTAATGTTATTTTTCTCTTGTATTAGTAAGTAGAGATGTTGTTGTTATTTTTGAAGGAAAATAACTAATACCTTTTATTGTGTCTTACATTTTAGGTTTTAGGGGACACAAATGCCTTTTTATTTTACACCACACACTTTTCTAGTATATCCAAGTTGTTTCGAAAGATCATAACCTCTTTCATAAATGACTTCCATTTATTTCAAAGAGGGTGGTTTTCATAATCACTTTCATCATATGTGGATGTGCAATTTATTTTTCTTCCTTACTAGAAGTTATGAAATAATATTTTTTTGATAACTCAATGATAGATTGTGTTGATATTATTGTTGCTTATTTCTCTTTTCCTTATTTTAATTGTGTCATTTTGTATTCCTCCAAGAATCTAAGTGTGAAATATAATGATCCCCATTCATCATCCAACAAATTTATCACAAATTCAAGACATTTATCCTTGTCCTTAATTTATAAAGGTTCCACTTTTGTAGTTGGGGTCAATGTCATAAGAGGATTCTTTATTCCTTTCTCAGTTTGCAAATAATTTTTGAGATTTTGGATAAGCTTTTATCATGTAAACATTATTGTTGTAGGTGTATTTCATTAGACAATGAAGTGTTGAAGGCACTCCTTTAATTTCATGAATCCATGTTCTACCTAAGATATGATTATATGAAAGGTCATGGGGCATTACATGGATGGGAGTTTGTAAAAATAACCTTACCAACTTTAACAGTTAATGTTATCAAACCAAGTAGTTGTCTTTCTATGTTATCAAAACCTTTGATTGAAAAATTAGCAGGTTGAATTAATGTTTTGTCCATGCTAATTCGATTTAAAATATTTACAACAAAAAAATTAATCCTTGAACCATTTTCAAAAGGGGTAAGCATAACCCCAACCTTGTTAATACTAGCCATTATCATCAAGTCATCACTTTTTTTCTATTTCCAAAGAGGGTAACTCACTTTATTGAAATAACATGTCAAAATTAACCAAATTACTATCCTCAATTAAGGATGCCACATTATTTGGTTGTAAACTAGGAGGGACAACATTTTTTTAGATAATTTTGAAGCATTCCATGATAAAAAAGTGATGCTTGAATCAAATCCCACAAGGATATCTTAGTATGAATGTTATGAAGTTACTCAAAAAGATAAAAAATATTTACCACTAGTTAATGAAATATTACTTGTGGGTGGGAGGTATGGTTGAATCAATGGAATGGATTTTGGAGTGTGTTTTGGTTGTATATTGTTTCTGGTGTTTTATGTGTGTTCTATAGTACGATAACTTGGTTTTTGTGACACATGATTACTAGTAAGTTATTTTGGAAAGCTTGGGATATGGCCATGAGGTTTAGGAGGTCCTATAATGAGAGGGAACATAGGAGATCCAATAATTAGAGGAGTTTTCAAAGGTTCAAAAGGATTTTTTGGAGGTCCAATAATCAAAGTAGATATAATAGCCCATCATGCATTCATAACCTCAAGAAATTTGACTTCTTCTTGATGATATTCTATAGAGGGGGGATATAATATCACCTTAGCATTCTCATCTAAGAAATCCATAAATGTATCAATGGTTTCATCCTCTTATCCAACAATATATTCCCAATTAGGAGAGGTAAGGGGAGAGAAAAAACAAGATTTTTCATGATGCTCAATGATTGGATCTTCTAACACCAAGATAAAATTTTCCCAAGTAGGAGAGGTATCGAGAGAAGAATAAACATGATTTTCATGATTGTAAAAATGTATTTTATTTCACCAAGATAACCTCACACATAGGAGAGATAGTTGAAGAGTAGTTAATGAAAACAACAAAAGAAGGGAATTAAAATCATTGTGACATGTTTGTAACTGTGTGCAGTGTTTTAATCTAGAATAAATTCAAGAAAAAAATGAAAATAATAAAACTAAAGATAAAACTCAAGATAGGGAAAATGGTTGAAATTTATACAAGAAAATGAAAAAAAAAAGAAGCTTTACCTTGTCTAAATTTGATGCTTTTTTGGCCTTTGATTTGCTTCAATTGTGTGCTCCTCTTGAGAATTGGATAGCTTAACACCTTCTGAAAATATGATTTTCGATGCAAAATGGGTGTAGCTAATGGATTGTGGTGGAATTTTGATACAAATATGGAGGCAAAATTGAGTGAAAAAAGTGATTAAAGGCTAGTGTGTGAGAGCTTGAGTTGAATGCATTAGTGAAAAATGATTGTGTTTCTCCTTATTCATTAGAGGGGAAATCAAATAGAGGGATAGGCTCAATCTAGGGATTGAATCCAAGGGTTGAAATGCCTTGAGGCATCTCAACTAATAAGAGGATGACAAGTGATGAATTTTAAATTCATAAAAAATATCCATAAAATTTGGAGGTCTTAGGAAGAAAAAATGGAAATAAAAATTCCATTTGTAAGGACCTAGGGATTAGAGGGAGGAATTAATTTTTTTTATTTAATTCCTTGAAGAATTTTGGGAGGATAAAGTGGAATTAAAATTTCCACATGGGCTCATGGGGGGCATAAATTGGAATTTAAAATTGCTTGGAAAAGGGGGTGACTTCTCCAAAAAGGGAAGAAATCAATGACTTGGGTACATATGCCATAATTAGCATTCTGATTAGGTTAGGAATAATTAATAAAGGATTAAATATTGTGCAAATGATTAAGAAAGGGATTAAGGCAAGTGGAAAATTATGGATGATATGACATTAACCTAATTAAGGAATGTGCACATCCTAATCACAGATGAATTATGTTAACCTAGATTAAGGAGGCATTTTGGAGGATGTGGCAAGAGGAGAGAGAAAGGTGGTGAATTAAAAATTAATTTTAATTCACATAGGATAAATGAAAAGGTTAAATAAATTGGAATATTTAATTAGCCCTGAGATGAAATGTGATAAAGTATTTAATTAAATAATTAAATACTTTAGGGGACATTAGGAATATGCTAAATATTAATAAAATAATAAAATTACTTAATTAATATAGATATGGATGCAAAATAAATGAAATGGGGAGTAAATTTGACCACATGGGAATGGACAAATTTAGATGTCTATATTTTTTCCTTCTTCAAAATATCATTAAAATAATGATGTTTCGAAGAAAAATAAAACATAGGTGACTCAATAGAAGAAAAACAAGGATTAGATTCCCCAATATGGCAGGGAAAGTGATAGGAAGAAAAATGGAGAAAATATGGAGTATGTTGCCTTGAGAGGATGAATAGGGAAAAAGGGGCCTCAGGCAACATATCGATAGAGGAAAAAGGAGGGAACCATTGAGATTAGGGTCATCAAGATCAAGGAGGTCCTATTGGAGTTGGAGTATGGATCCACCATGTAGGAGAGGAGGAGGATGAGAGTGGGCAATGCTAGTGTCACCTTCACATTTAGATGCATCCAGCAATGGCTATCCAAGAGGGGGGATGGACATAGGGACCCAGTTTTGATAGGTTCATAAGGAGCATACATGCACATGTAGTGGAGATTGATGGACCATGTACATTTTTTTTTTGGTGGATGAAATAGTGATTTATCACATTTATACTGATTCATGACATATTATGTGTCTTTTATATTCACACTTGTTATTTAGTTATTCATCTATACATGGATATTTGTATTATTTATTGATGAACATTATGATGGACATTATGATGCAAATAATTATTCTATATATGAGACAGATGATTACTAATGTGGTTCATTGATATATGTATGACATTTTTTTGTGCTTTTTATGGGTTTATACATAAAGTACATGTATGATCTGTTAAATAAATATTTGAGCAACTCCCTTCGTGTTTATTTTTGCATTATGTGTGCACTAGCCTATGCATCACCGAGGTTGCTTGGCTTTTCATCAAAGTTTTGATCTGCCATTTTGTGCATCTCCTCTTCGCAACTTTGGGTATTAGCTTTCCTTTCAAATCCTGGGAAACTGCACGGTGCCTGCACGTGTCGCAGTTACGGGATGTTTTGTTTCTCATTTCCTTGAAGCCTCGTCAGGCTATGAAAGGCTTCCACGAGGCCTTTATTCCTAGAAGATGTCAGCGGGCCCCACATCTTACTACGTGGCAACCATTCAGAACTATTTCAATGCAGGGATGAAATAAGCAACCATGGGCAGCGAAATGCTGCCACACGTCTTTTATGCCTAGCTAATGGAGTGTTCCCTCCGTTGTGATAAAGTCCTCAGCCCATTCAACACATGTTGCATTTTCACAAATCCTCGGTAGTGATGGGAGAAGGATTCATGCGGGATGAAAAAGGCTACCACAAAACTAACAGCGGATCTGTTTTGAGGGCGATAGGCTGGTTGAATGAAATAATGCTATTGGTTGTTGCTTGTCATAATCATTTGCAGCGATGGATGACACTTGTCTGCTCGAGCCTGGCTAGGACCACAACCATCATTGTAAATGATGCACCTATGCCTAGGATGACTGGATGTGTTCCAGTTCGATGCTGTTGTAACGGCCTTGAGAATATTCTGATTCAGCCATCATTGCAGAAGATTACGAGATCTTTTCTATTACTTTTCTCTGAAGTAGTGGGAGGTTTTTCCTACTATATATACTTTCTCTCTTGATGAGAAAGGGTCCAGAATTGGGAGAAAAACACGCTGGTTTTAGCGAAAAGTCACTAAACCTCTATTACTATTTTATTTAAATTGCAAAACTCTCAGACTGTGCCAATTGTTCGGCCTTTCTATTTTTTATGCTTTGATTAAACTGTGAACTGTGTTTTATACTATCTTCAAATTTTATTTGAAGAACTTCTATATATGTTGGATACAAGTTTGGTTACCTAAATCATGTCTAATGACTCTTCTTAGTAGTGAGAATGTATGCAACGTTATTTTATGTCAATAAATGAATTGTCTATGCTATAATCTTAAGTTTCTGACGTTTTGGAACACAAAAACACTATTCAAGCCCTTAAATCTATGATTTATCATGCCCATCAGCAAATCTTGGTGCATCACCTTAGGTTAGACTTTACTTTATTATATTCGCTTCCTTTTCCCTTTCCAAAACCCATTATAGAAGAAGTCAGCTTCTCTAAAAATCTAGAGGTTACTTAGTTTAGTGCAAAATGTCCCCCTTAAACTGAGTTTCCCATAAGACTCTGTTACCTCATCAATTTTTGGCGTCAATAGTTTGTTCTTTTTCTAGCATGCCCGGTGGGATCCAAACTTAATGAAATTGCATTGTAGAAGGGTGTATGAGCCATTGGCCTATAAACTAGATCCCAAACCACAAGTAACCCAAGTTTACTAGTACCTCCGCTAGGGACAGTCCAGGTCACAAATCAACTGGTAACCATTCCATTCCCACCACCCTTTCCTCTCACCATGTTGTCAGCCACCAACAGAAACTACGTAGCATGGGATGTTGGAAGTCCCTTAGTAGCCCCGGTAGCGCCTGCTGTCTAGGGCACTATCCCATTTTCATCCATGAAAGCTATCCCCAAATTTGTTGGAGACAGCTCAAGAATGCTAGTAGAACACTTGTAGGATGTGGCAGACGTATGTCTGGTATATAGTATTATAGTGCAAAATGTAGCCCTGAGGCTCCTCATCACATCTTTCAAAGTCAAGGCTCTGGATTGGTACCAAATGCTAACTCCTAATTCAATTCACACCTGGGATGAGCTCAGAGATCCATTCTATGAAAGGTTCTCTAATGACGGAGATCGTTCTTCATTATATTATCAGTTATCCATCCTAAAACAAACCCCCCAGGAGTCTCTAATGGACTTCAATGCCCGATTTCACGCAAATTGGTAGAGGATCCATGTTACTATCTGCCTAACTCCTGAGTTGGCCTTTATATTTTATCTGAAGTCCATCAATTCTGACATTTCTATGATGATCAAGTCTTTGGGAGGAGCTACTCTACCAGATGCTTATGGTACCACTATCAAAGCTGAGAATCATTTGATAGATTGTGAAAAATTGCCTCGACCTATTATGCTGATATTCCCTAAAATATTGATTTCTAGGCAAGAGGTTGTGTCGACTAGTGCGCCCGCAACTGCCCAATCAATGTACTCATATGCGGCCGCTCCTAAAAACATGGATTATACATTAGGATCTTCCAAGAATGAAATAAGCGACCTCAAGGAGATGTTGCGAACCATGGAAAATGACATAACGAATCTTAAGCAAAACCAAGCAATGCCTCCACGGCCCTCATATCAAAACTATCAAGGTGGGTGGTCTACTTATCAACAAAATCAATATCAAGGTGTGCCTCACACTAATCCATCAACGCTGACTGCAAACCAAATGGTGTTAGTGCCTTCTCTGCTGATGAGCGCATCCCCAAGCTCGAGTAGGGAATTAATCACAGAGTAGAACAACCTTATTGATGACATCAATTTGTGGTGTTTCACTTGCAGTGATGAGCATATGCCTCGAAATTGTCCATGTGGTAACCTACAACAAAAGGTGGCGGAGCAACGCAACCAAAGCACGACAACGAAAAATGGAAGTTATGTATATGCCTCACCACAAATAGAGAGTGCGGTCCTTACCACGCAAATGCAAGGAATTTCTTTAGAATAAGAATCAAATATTGCTCCTGATCATGCATTTTTCTCCTAGATGGAAGAAGAAGCGATGTTTGCTAATGATGCATTCATATCCAAAACACCACAGATGCAGTCTGACTATAACACACACTCAAAGAGGAGATTCACTGGTGAGTTAGTTGTTTCAAATCTAGACAGCCCACAACTCAGAGGTGTGTCTGATCAAATTCCCAGTGCTTCAACCATCCCTTCATCTTCTCAACCACGGAAGGAGATTATTATAGCAAGAGCAAAGGAGCATAAATCTCTGAGTTTGCCACCTTTTAATGTGGTAGAGCAATTGAATAAATCATCTGCTAATGTGTCTTTGTGGGACATTCTAGCTATCTCAGAATAGAAGATGTTATTACAGAAGGCACTTCAGGAAAAGATCAACCTGGCATCAACAGAGCCGACTAATAGCTCAGAGGTTGTTTATTACATACCGCCAACAAAGGTCCTTACAAACAATACAAAGGAATCTCTTGTTGAGGATAGAAGTAGGTCAAAACCTCAACCCTTCTTCTTGACTCCCATTGTAGGAAAGAAGCTATTACACAATGTTATGATTGATTCTGGTGCTAGTACAATGGTTATGCCTAAACAAATAGCTGAAGCTTTGGGACTCAGCTATGAACCTATGAAAAGAGGGGTGATGCAGCTTGATGGAAATAAAGTTGAGACCATGGGTGTCATCAAAGCGCTTCCTTTAACTCTATTTTCCTGCCCTAGTATCATGGTCCTACAGGACATGGTGATCATAGACATCCCTCCTATGTTTGGTCTCTATCTATCTTGAGAGTTTACTTCAAAGGTGGGCAAATACCTGTCCTTGGATTGGTCACATCTGATACTTAGGACCAAACATGGCACAAAAATGAAGATAGAATCTGAGGCTTTGCATTCCAAACATGTGGTGGATGAGGCCTTGATCAATTTTGAAGTAGCGCATACCTCTATCACCAAGCAAGAAATGTATTGCATTGAATTGCTAGAGGAAAAGAAGGTGAGAGAAGATTAGAATGATAAAGAAGACACTTTGTTATGTGAACACATAAACAATTATCCTTTCAGAAATTATCATGCTACAGGATTGGGCACGCATGTAATTTATGATGAAGACCAGGGGCTCCCAAGGGTCACCAAAGAATCCAAAGGTAATAGGAAAATGAGCTATGGACACTATACTTTGATGGAGCAAGAAGCAAAGTAGGTGCTGGAGCAGGGGTATATCTAATATACCCACAAAATAAAAAATGGTTGAGACCTTTCCGCTTTCATTTCACTTGCTCAAACAATGAGGCTGAATATGAAGGGTTACTCCAAGGCTTAAGCCTTGTGGAATGAATGGGAATTAAGCAATTAATTATGTTCAGAGATTTTGAACTGGTAGTTAACCAAGTCCAAGGAATTTCTACAGTAAAGAATGTTTACATGAGATCCTATTGGCACCGAGTCTAGGACTTGATTGAGGGTTTTGAATCCTTCAACATCCAGACCATTCCCCAAAGATAAAATAGTGATGCAGATCGCATGGCTATGATTGGTGCTCAATTTGATCTTATCTCTGACTTGCTTCAGAATGAACATTCAATATGAGTACTAGTCCGACTAGCGATCCCTGACAATGATTAGAGTTGGAAAGTATTTGAAAGCGATGAACACATTGCTTCGTTTATCCAACACTTAGGGCAATTCGCCGATCAGCTTCAACCGAAGATCACCAAAGCTTATGAGGGACAAATTGTGCAGCTCAAATCTAATAAACTTCTAAAAGGATTGGTTACTCTTGAAAACTTTTTCAATTGTAATGATGCTCGAAATGATAAGTAGAAGTTCATGGCAGACCAAAGTGATTATGAGGACCTTCGGGTCACTGATAGTAGGAATCTCTAAGTCGAAAAAAATGTCCTGCACCATGATAAGGAAAGGCTTATCAATTTCTGCAAAAAATATGGAGTACTAGCCTGGTCTAATGATGATCTAGAAGGTTATGATCCTAGCATCATTCAGTACACTATTGAGCTAACAGAAGGTGCGAAACCAGTCTAATAGAAACAGAGGCTAGTTAACCCTAAAATTGAAGCCCTAATGGCACAGGAGCTAACCAAGCTCATTGAGTCCCACATTTTCTTCCCAATTAAACATAGTACTTGGATATTGAAACTGGTCCTAGTCCAAAAGAAGAATGGGGATATGCGCTTGTGTGTGGATTTCTGAGACCGAAACAGAGCATCTCTGAAAGACCACTATCCATTGCCTTCTATGGAGTCAATCCTACAAACTATGGCAAGATCAGAAATGTTTTCTTTGCTGGATGGTTTCTCCGGCTACAATCAGATCCATGTTAAAGAAGAGGATCAACACAAGACTATGTTCACCACAAAGTGGGGAACATTTGCATATGCTAAAATTCCTTTTGGTTTATCCAATGCAGGGGAAACATTCCAGCGGGTGATAGACATTGCATTTAGCGAACTAATCAATAGGTTTATTCTAATCTATTTGGATGACCTTACTATGTTCTCTAAATCTAAAGATGATCATTTTGATCATTTGGAATTAGTTTTTCAAAAGTGCTAGGAGTTTGGGGTTTCCCTAAATCCAAAGAAATGTGTATTCGAAGTGCCACAAGGTAAGCTGTTGGAGCATGTTGTGTCTAGATAAGGTGTTTGAACTAACCCCAAATGAGTAAAGGTCATCAAAGAACTTCCCCTTCTGGTAAATAAGAAAGGCGTCCATTCTTTCCTGGGCAAGGTCAATTTCGTTAGCAAGTTTATTTTCAATTTCGTAGGAATGATTAGGCTGATCACCCTAATGTTGAAGAAAGATCAAGCATTCAAGTGGACAACAGAAGCTCAGGAGGCTTTTGAAAGGGTTAAGGAAGCGATTTCCACAACCCCAGTATTGGTTAATCCGGATCAATCCAAAGATTTTATAATGTATGCTTTCAGTAGCAAGTCTAGTATTTCTACTATTCTAACCCAAAATGACAATGAAGAAAAGGGGGAACATCTAGCGGCGTTCTATTCCCAAACCCTAAAGGAATATGAGGTGAATTATAATTTTGTCGAAAGACAGGCCTTTGCAATAGTAAAAGGACTTAAAAATTTCCACCATCTAATTTCCTACAACAAGGTTCTGGTATATGTCACACATTCCAGTGTGCGTGAATATATCATGGAAGGGGAGATCATAGAGAAAAGGGCTAATTGGATCACCAAGATCCTTAAATATGACATTGAAGTCAAGGCTACTAAGACTATTAAAGGAAGAGGACTGTATGAGTATATGGCACAGAACGAGGAGGTACCTGTCGCGGAGGAGCAACTAGAGCTCATCTTGATAAATAAATCAGGATCGAAAGGTGGTTGGTTGATTGATAGAATGAGGTTCATGCAAACTGGAAAGTATCTGTGAGGCCTCTCGTCCCAAAAAAGGAGGTATTACCGATTGCAGAATTGCGGGTATATGAAAATAGGAGTCATTTTCAAAAGGAATTTCAATGGTGTTCTCCTGCGATGCATTACTTTGGAGTAGGCAAAGAGGATCCTTGACGCGTTCCACAATAGTGCTATAGGCGGACATTTCTCTGCAAAAACCACCATAATTAAAATCATGCGTGCTGGCTATTATTGGCCCACACTTTTCAGGGACTCCCACTCTCTAGTAAGGGCTTGTAAAAAATGTCAGTTCTTTACTGACAGAAGGAAGAATTTCACAATGCCCCTCAGACCTATAGTGGCAGATGAACCATTTGCACAATGGGGCCTGGACTTCACTAGAATGATCAACCCAGTTTCTAGTGCCAGACACAAGTGGATTCTAACCGCTACAGACTACTTCATAAGGTGGACGGAGGTTGTTCCCCTTAAAAGTGCAAAAAAACAGAGATTGTAGATTTTCTCGAGGAACTGTTGATAAGGTTCGGGCCTCCGAAAACTATCATTTTGAACAACGCTAGAGCATTTCTAGGTGCAAAGGTATGTCACTTCATATTAAAGAATGGCATATTCCTTAAAACATCGTCAAACTATTATCCACAAAGAAATGGTCTAGTAGATTCAATGAACACAAGCTTAGTTCAACTCCTTAAAAGGATTGGCTCATAACACTAGAGGGAATGGCATAAAAACCTCTAAAAAGCACTTTGGGAAAACTGCATAACTCCTAAGCAAGTCCTTAAGACTTCACCTTATGAATTGGTATATGGGAAAGAGGCACTGTTACCTATCACCGTGGAGATTCTGGCAATACAGTTGTTGAATTCTCTTGAGATAGAACAAAATGAAGCCACGGAGGTTCGGCTTGCCGAACTGTTGGAAGTACAAGAAAAAATGGAGAATTCCCTAATAGCAATGACAAGTCGTCAACAGGTGGTCAAACAATGGTTTGAAAAGAAGGCTTCCGACCAGGGTCTAAAATGTGGAGACTTAGTGCTAAAGTATGATAGCAGGGCTGCAAAGCTAGGTCAACACGGTAAATTTGGCAGCCTATGGGAGGGTCCCTTTAAAATAATTTGGTGCAAAGAATGCAACACTTTTGAGCTGGAGAGTATGGAACATGAACCGTTGGGAATCCCGATCAATGGGATTTGTCTTAAGCTATTCCATTAGGAATTAAGCTCTACTTTGTACATATGTAAATAGTGCTTTTATTTTATTTTATTTATGTTTCTTTGGCCGGTCTTTTTCTAAATCAGTTTGTACTTCTACAAAATTAACCCATTATTATTGGTGAGTGGAACACAAAAGTTGTTTTACACAGAACACACCTATGTGTGGAGAAATAGAAAATAAAAGTTGCAAGCCCCAAAAAAGCTTAAATACAAAGTAAAAAGAAAGAGCATGGATTTTCTTTAAACAATAGATATCTATTCATATATGTTCTTTTCATTACAAAAGTGGCTGGGAAGCCATATTTCAAAATTTACAAGCATATTGAGCTATTATATATGATAGCCTTTTTGTCAAGCTTATATACAACTATGGGCAAGAAGTTTGAGGAGCAGGCAGGGGGATACATTTTGAGCAACATGCAAGGGTTCTTTATCTGAAGGCATGGTTGGTAGTAATTGACGCATTAACTATAGTGTCCACTTCTTCCTCATCCACGGGTTCCTCGGCTGCACTAGCAACATTATTTGACACAACTGCCATTGGCGGGGGAAACACCAGGTTCCTGAAGTCAGTATACCAGTCTACGTTGTAGAAAGGTATCACATTGTAGCTGCAAAATAGGAAGTGTAGGGCCTAAGTAACCCTCTGTTGGTGCTGGTCACAGGTCTGTACGCAGAATCCACTAAGGAATGACAACCAAATGACAATAGCATCTTCCTCAATGAAGCGACATAGGTCACTAGCTAATGGCAGACCTACCCCATAGGCAACATGTGCAACGACCTCACTGAGACCATTCAAGTATTTTTTGGGGAAGATTTCCTTAACCAGTTTCAAGATAAGTGGTGGGGGAATGCTAATATCCAGCATGGACGCTACAAAGTGGGAGCATACATCGATATTCATCCGATACTTATCCTCATATTCTATACAATCTTTGCCTAAAACCCACTTTATGGCTACCAAAACCAGAGAATGCTTATTCTTTGTCATCCTTTTCAGTCTCCTAGTTGAAATCTACCCTAGGAATGTCATTTGTGACTTATACGAGGTCAGGCGAACTAGGGTATCCATTGCTCTGACACTATCCCTAGGCTTCTGAGGTAATGCCAAATTTGTCTACCACCTAACCTATGAAAAGGCTTGCTTAAGACTCTGCTACTGACCTATCACTTCTCAAATGCTAAGTATATTTTGCTCACTACTTACTAGCCTATTTATAGAAAATTGACAAGACACATGCTAATCCACTTCGAAAAAACATGATATTATGCTAGTTGTTATCTTGAAAGGGAAGCCTACGTTTGCTCACATTTTCGGGCCAGTTACATCTGTGATAGCATGGCTCAATGCATGCTTAATTAAATGGACCTGATTAATTAGCTTTAAAAAGGTGGCGCTTGTTGGCAGTGAGACATATGGCCATAGGCTATTGTGTCATCTCTCAAGCGTGTCTTAGAGCCCAAGGTGATATTCATATCTTTTTCAGGTCATGATCGTTTGCTTGGCGTAATCATTTTGACTGAGATATTAATTGCAAGCGCATGCTAATGCAGGGTTAGCAAGCTAATTTTTGGCTCAAGTTCCAAGGAGATCAGAGCATATCACACGATCACCCAAATGCAATAATGAACTCTGACCACCTCAAAATAGTAATCAGTTCATTTTGCACAATTTTTAAGATTAAAGGTACATGACAAATTAAATGCAAAAGGCTTATTTTCGCCTACTACTTTGAGAAAGGTTGCTATTATTGCATGAAAAGGCTTAATATTTCAAAGTCTTTTCACAAATGCCAAGGATAAGTGTAGATTTATTTTTTGTCTATCTATCTAGAGTCGTGCATAGTCGCAGCCAACCAGGAACTTGTAGAAATCTTCAGAAAAGGAAAATGTTAGAATCTTCAGCTTAGCCAATGTAGGAGGAAATTATCTAGGAGCTATTTATGGCTATTCATTCTTCATTAGAGGTATATGTCTATGAGGATGTGGCATACGCTACGCCTGGTATACCCCCCAGGACAAGGAGAGCCTACAAAGAAGAGCTAAATAGACCCAAGAAATGGAGAAACCAAAAAAAGGTTGAGGAAAAATGGGACAATATCTATGACCCAAAGCTCGTGAAAAACCCTAAGTCCCTCGGAGAGGCAGTTTGTGCTAGGTTATCGGCACCAAAGGTAGACCAATCTATGACAAGTAGAGTTTGGTACAGTTGTCTCTCTCAATACATGGTCCCACTGGTGCACTATTGCCCAGAGGTGGTTGATGCTACCATTCAGTGTTATAATCTTGATACTCGCTACATTGAAGGCCGTAACTTAAGGGTGCATATCACTCCAGAGGCCATCTGGCACATGTTATGTATCCTGGATCCAAGTAAGAGGAAGGAGAATATTGAGACCTTTCGCCCGAGCAAAGGAGAGAAAATATGGAGAAAGACGAAAACTAGCTCAGAGTTCTTGTTTGAGGAGACTGGTAAGAAAGGCATCTTAGCCACTAAAGCGCCAAGTGTGCTATTGTCATGTGGTGCATTTCGTGACAATCTCCAGGATGCCATGTCTATGTTGGACTTTGTATGCGGCCAAGAATCTGATGAGAAGATAGAGGCCTCTCAACTAGGACCAGCAATGCAATTTCGCAAGCAACATGAACTCTTCTGGTATGATTTTGCTGAGTTTGTAGTTGAAGAAATGAAACAGTAAATTAAGAATTATCAGGCGGAGAAAAAATTTAGGTTTCTTTCCTTCCTGGTCCACATGTTTCTGCATCAGAACCTAGATTTTTTCACCCGGTATTTTCCACTATCAATTTTGATGAGCAAAATTAAAGGAAGTCAGCATCCACATGGACACCTTTTCTTTTCACATCATACGATTATTATGCATTTTTGAACTCTTTCATAGCCTCGGTCTTGAATGATTTGATCATAGAGGGTGATATTATCCAACTCAATAAGGAGCAGGTTCAATTTATGCAGAGCTTCACCCTTGCTTGTGACTGATTCTTGGGCAAGGATTTTATGATCCTTCGAATGTGGGGCTTTATTGGAAAATATTTCTTGCTCCCAGCCTGTGTCACAAATAGAGTGTTCACACTGGAAATGTTCTGACAGGTGTGTATCATTGATTTTACTTTCTATAGCAGCGAAAAGGTCAAGAAGAAGGGATTCTTCACTTGTCCGAAGAAAATTTCAAGTCGATAAATCTACTAAAAAAATAATTGGACTAGTTATCAGAGGAAAAGCTGGCACATCTAGGGTTGGTACTGGTAAATGATAAGTGGGAATACAACCCTTTCGATGACTTGCCAGAGCCACATATGAGAGTTACCCATGTTTCCCAACCATACTAAGAGAAGCGGCATAACCTGCGAACTAACAAAGATGAGAATTTTGTTGAATTGGCACAAATCCCTATGCTGGACACTAAAGGCCCATGGCACAAGTTCTACTTTCCTATGGCTATGGCCCAGGATAATGACTCCATGGAGCGTGTCATGTACAATAGGTTGAAGAAGGATGAGGAATGGAGTGAGGAAAAAATAAATGCTTTCTAGAAATATCACCAAGAAATAGCACAATTGGATGCTCTTTACAATCAACTAAGGGATGACCAGGAATTTGAAAGATGGTGGAGGGAGGGCTATCCCAGCCTGAGCTCTAGTATTAATAGGAGGGAAGATGGGAAGGAATTTGAGGAACAGGAAGAGGAAGCGGCGACATCAATTTCCTTTGTGCAAAAGGAGAAGGTCTCTAGACAGCCCACCTATGTGGCCACAAATGTACATTTTAATATATTAAGGGGATCACATACACTCACTTGGGCTGCTAAACTAGCTAGGCTATCACTTCAGTAGAAGGAGATGACTATCGAAGCTAGTGAGATTCCACCTGCGAAACAACAGCGTATTATCGAAGAGGGTTTGCAAGAACCCACCAGAGGAGGAGTACTCACTGCTACTCAGGAGCTGGAGGTTGCGGCAGAACCTCTAACATTTCTGGAGATGCCAATAACCAGTCAACAGGTACAATTCACTCCTCTTGCATCTCATTCCTTAGTATTTTCCCCTGCCCCTTTGTCGACCCCTGCCAAAGGTACTGACCCTCTACCCTCTTCTTTTAGTCTGACATATCTGGTTGGATTCACCCAATTTTCATAGGGTCACCCGCTCATAATTACTCCTCTGCGTATGCTTATGCCTACCACTGTTGCTCAAACCTTCCTCACTCCGCTTTCAGAAAGCTTTCCCCTTGTGAGTGCCTATTCTTTCTCCGCTATGATTACAGATCCTCTTCCATTGCAATAGGCTAACACCTCATTAACAACTCCCCCTCTCCACCAATAAGCCTTACAGCTGATTCCCCAGTCCAGTTATTACAAATGGCTAGCCCTACTATTGGTTCTCAAACCAAACTATGGAACGTGCCTCATTTCTCTCCACAAACTATCACTCTCCAAAAGAAACAAATGCCCGCACCTATGAAGGTTACCTATCCCTATGCCTTGCCTTCTGGTGCTCCTTTTGCAGGTGGACTAGTTTCATCACTAGATGAATTCATAGCACAGATAGATTGCGGAAGGGAGGCATGCGCGAATAGGATGAGAAAATGCAAGGCAAAGGATGACAGTGTTTCCGCCGAGTCAGGAATACAAGGTCTGTATGATGAGGCCCCACAAGATTTGAAGTTCACAACCATGTACCTGAGGGTCAGCAAGCCTCAGGGAGAGATGTAATCAGAAGACTATAAGATATATGCGGATGGACTCGACATGAAGGTAGCCCGACCGCAGGATAAAGTTGAAATCATGGAGAAAATGTAGCAGGTAGTCACTTCTGACTTCCTCAAAACTAGCCGACAGCTAAAGAAGAAGGATGAGCAGCTTAAGGCAGTTAGGGAAAGGGTTAGTTTTCTGGAAAAGAATGAGAAATCCTTGGAGGCAGATATTGCTTGCATGACCAAAAGGATGCTGACAGTAGAGGATGAGAGAAACAGGCTTCAAAACGAAATTGTGAAGATTCAGGTTGCTGACCCTAGTATAATAAAAGAGCTACAAAGCAAGAACCAAGAAGTGCAACAAAATCTATAGCTAAAAGATGAAGAGCCTGAGTGCCTCCGCCTTGAGCATACTTAGGGGATGGCACAAAAAAGGGAGGAATTGGAGCGCCAACATGCTTAATATGAGCAAAGAATGCAAGAGAAAGAGGCCAAATTTAAAGGCCTAAAGGCTCAAATTGAGGAAGATCTCTGAGAGACAAAGACTTCTCTAGAAGAGCACTTAGCAAATCACTCTTGATCCAAGCAGACTTGGAATAAAGAAATGAGTAACTATGTGGAGCAGCTAGTGTCTGAGAAAAGGAAAAAGGAAGAATTGGCTGAAGCCATTATTTCAAGAGACGCGGAGATTGCTTCACTTAAAACCTCTCTCTTGTCTTCCCCTACACAACCTGATATGATTCCGCTGGTTAGACAATTATACATTTCTCACTGGGAGAAAATTAAAACCAATTGTACATTTCTCACTGGGAGAAAATCAAAACCTTTTGCCTAACACTGTAGCCTACCCTTTGATTTATTGACAAGGCATAAAGACTCAGCTAGGAGGCCCATGATACGATTCAGTAGTTCCCATCATTCATCTTGGAGAAGGTTCTTGAGGTGAAAGACTTGCTCAACAAGCTATACTCCATCTTTAATGAACACTTTGTCAGAGCGGGTATTGAAGATCAGGACATTACTGCTCAAGCGGTAAACAAATTTATCCAATTCCACTCCACCTTCCAGCGCACTAAGGCAGCCGCGGCTATTCTAATTAAGACATTGGATAGCATACAGGGATGTTTCTCTGAGTTAGGCAGGATGGGACTATCATCCCCATTCCTCGAGGATGGCTCTATTGCCACAACTGCATAGATTGTGAAAATTATTCAAGAGAAGGAAGGTGACTCTGAGGCTTTCAGGGAGTTCAGCCATCCTCTAATGGTAGTCGACATTGAGGCAGTCATTCATCTACTCTCACAGCTACTATTTCATATACAAGAAGGGGTCGGTTTACTCAATGTGCTACTACACAAAGAAACTATTGATCTACATGGAGTACAGGAGAATTTGCACAACATAGTGAAGTCATCCGAGGATGAATGGTCACCTTTGCAGGTGGCTCTTTCCAATCTCTGACTCCATTAGCCCTTTTGATAAGACTCTGGTATGTAGAACCAAAGAAATTTTGGGTTCTTCGTTCCTAGTCGAAATGCCTCTGTTAGTCGCCAAAAGTTGTTAAATAAATATTTGAGCAACTCCCTTCGAGTTTATTTTTGCATTATGTGTGCACCAACCTATGCATTGCTGAAGTTGCTTGACTTTTCATCAAAGTTTTGATCTGCCACTTTGTGCATCTCCTCTTCGTAGCATTGGATATTGGCTTTCCTTTCGAATCCTGGGAAACTGCGCGGTGCCTCTACATGTTATGGTTACAGGATGTTTTGTTTTTCATTTCCTTGAAGCCTCATCAGACTACGAAAGGCTTCCACAAGGCCTTTATTGCTAGAAGATGTCAGCAGACCCCACATCTTACTACATGGCAACCATTCAGAACTATTTCAATGTGAGGATGAAATAAGCAACCGCGGGTAGCAAAATGTTGTCATGTGTGTTTTACGCCTGGCTGATGGAGCATTTTCACAAATCCTTAGAAGTGATGGGAGAAGGATTCATGCGGGATGAGAAAAGCTACCACGAAACTAACGACGGATCTATTTTGAGGGTGATAGGTTGGTTGAATGAAATAATGTTATTGGTTGCTGCTTGTCATAATCATTCATAGCGATGGATGACACTTGTCTACTTGAGCCTAGCTGGGACCACCGCCATCATTGCAAAGGATGCACTTGTGCCTAGGATGACTGTATGTTGTATTCCAGTTTGATGCTATTGTAATGGCTTTGGAAATATTCTGATTCAAGCATCATTGCAGAAAATTACGAGATCTTTTCTGTTGCTATTCTCTGAAGTGGTGGGAGGTTTTTCTTGCTATATATACTTTCTCTGTTGATGAGAAAGGGTCCGGAATTGGGAGAAAAACACACTAGTTTTAGTGAAAAGACACTAGACCTCTATTACTGTTTTATTTAAATTGCAAAACTCTCAGACTGTGTCAATTGTTTAGCCTTTCTATTTTTTATGCTTTGATTAAACTGTGAACTATGCTTTATACTGTCTTGACATTTCATTTGAAGAACTTCTATATATGTTGGATACAAGTTTGCTTACCTAAATCATGTCTAATGACTCTTCTTAGTAGTGAGAATATATGCAACGTTATTTTATGTCAATAAATAAATTTTCTATACTATAATCTTAAGTCTCTAACGTTTTAGAACACAAAAACACTATTTAGGCCCTTAAATCTATGATTTATTGTGCCCATCAGAAAATATTGGTGCATCACCTTAGGTTAGACTTTACTTTATTATATCCGCTTCCTTTTCCCTTTCCAAAACCCATTATAGAAGAAGTCGACTTCTCTAAAAATCCGGAGGTTACTCAGTTTAGCACAAAAGGTACCCCTTAAACTGAGTTTCCCATAAGAATCTATTACCTCATCAATTTTTAGCGTCAACATGATCTAATTTATGTGTATGCATATGAGATGGAAATGAGATGTTGTACTAACTAATTTTGATGTAGGATGCAATATGATTATGTATGTATCCAATCCATGTATATTGATATCTAATGTCTATGATGCTACAAGTGATGTATAATGTTTATATGTGATGCCTTTGATTATAATATAATGGTATGGATGATTATGAAGATGTGTTATGGATGTGGGATGTTTACAAGATTAATGCACTTAAAAAAAGAACCTAATGTAAGGAATGCATCTAATGCAATGAATATTACTAAAATGAGAGTGTAAAGTGACTAAGATGCTTAGAATAACAAATATATATTATCCTAAAAGACTTAAATGATAATTGATGAAAATACAAATGATTAAGATGCTTAGAATAAAAAATCTATATTATCCTAAATAACTTGAATGATTATGGATGCAAATACAAATATGGATTAAGATGCTTAGAATAATAAATATATATTATCCTAAGCAATTTAAATGGTAATGGATGAAAAATAAAATGATTAAGATGCTTAGAATAACAAATCTATATTATCCTAAACAACTTAAAAGATTATGGATGAAAATACAAAATGGATTAAGATGGTTAGAATAAAAATATATATATTATTTTAAATAACATAAAATGAGAATTGATTAAAATGAAAAATTGGATTAAGATGCTTAGAATAACAAATATATATTATCCTAAAAAACTTAAATGACTATGGATGAAAATGAAAAATGGATTAAGATGATTAGAATAAAAAAAAAAATTTATCAGTAAACAAATTTAAATGATAATGGACGAAAATGAAAAATGGATGATGTGGAAATAGAAAATGAAAAATGATAATGAGATGTGCAATGAAAATGATAATGAAACATAAAATGGAAAATGATAATGAGATAGGAAATGAAAAATTATAAAGAGATGGGAAATGAAAAATTATAATGAGATGGGAAATGCAAAATGATAATGAGATGGGAAATGAAAAATTATAATGAGATGGATGGCAGGTGTACTAAACCTATCAAAATTGAGTTAGCCCAATGGGAAGAATAGATGGATGGATATCATTTGCACAATTCAAAATCAATGGTTAGGGAATGAATAAATGGTAGGATGGTAAATGCAAATGGATTATGATCAAAATCACGCAATTCAACATTATGATATCACATAATGAGCATTAAATTTTAATATAGCATAGAATACAACATACTGAGGTATAAAGAACCAAGTTAATTTAGTATCATATGCATAGGAGTGACACAAAAATCAAAGAAGGTTAATCCAACATCTCAAAGTCTTTGAGGCTTTTGTAGGGTTGATGCTAGAAAACCACAAACATAAAGGATACCCCAATGCAACATAAGACCACATGGATTGGTGGGTACTATGTAGGAAAACTAGAAAAACATGATTACACAGAAAGTTAAGATATGCCCCTAGTTATACCCATCAAAGCACGCCATGATATGATGGATCATGGAGAATGTGAGTAGGTATAGTAGGAAGCTTAAAAGATAAACAAAATGTAAAAGAACCAATAAATCACAATAAATCTCAAATATCCAAGTTTCCATGTGGACAATAGGTGGATGGGATTGATATGGTCTAATGTGAGGAATGATATATCCTACTAAGACCAATGATTGACAGGGTAGATTGTAAGATCAACATGACATGTAATAGTTGAATCAAATTGAGACTTCCAAGGGCTAATGGATTGTGCTTGTAAGATCTAGCTAGGTAGGGGATCTTGATGACCTAAAAGGAACAAGGACACATCCTAAGGAATATACCTAAGCCTTGGGGGCTCATCAATAATGGCCTTTCATAAGTGAGAGTGTAGAGGAAACATAGTTCGATAAAAATATCGATGAAAAATGATGGACAAAAAGAGAAGGTTGACGTAAAAAAAATTAAACAAATCGACCAATTCCTCAAGTGCTCATCAATGATGGCCTTTCCTACATGAAAGCATAGAGGAAACTTAGTTCGATAAAAAGACTGGCAAAGGATAAAGGATGATGTGGGACCTAATGATAAAAATATGGAAATATGGATCCTAGATGGCGATGAAAGCCCAACCAAAATGACAACATATACAGACCATGAGGACTAAAAGAAGACCAATTGGTACAAGGATAAAGGATTGGGTACCAATTAGGATTTTATAAGCTCATTCCAAAATAGGTTGATAAATATCAAGAATAGGAATAGAAAATATGATCTATCTAATGGTTAATCAAAATATACCATGTGATAGCTAATGGGCTATAGATGGATAGTAGGCATGATGACATGGATTGTGAGGATACAATTCATGGAATGTTTAGGATAATATGTAAGTATATAGGGAAATGAGATGCAAGGTAGATAATGATTAATCCCTCTACAAATGGTACCCATTTCTAGGTTTTCACCAAACATACTTATCTAAGGTGCCACCAAGGGTGGTTTTCACCATAGGATGATTTTTTTCTCTTTACTATTTGGTGCATCTATGGTAGGAGGGTCTTCAAAAAAGAACAATTTGGACTGTGCAGCAAGAGTTACACAATAGAAGCAACATGGAACATGAAGGTGAATGCAGATTCAAACATTCTTATTATAAGAAATTTCAATTACAACTAGCCGACAACATCCGGGTTTATAGATTTAGCTCACAAGCCTAATACAACATGTTCAAAATACCATCTTCCTATATTCTCCTCAATGCGAGTGAAAATATTACATAAAAAATCTATATTATTCTATCTCCACTAATTTATAATGATTGAATACAATGTTTTCTA
Organism: Sequoia sempervirens; assembly: GCA_007258455.2. Classification (NCBI taxonomy): domain Eukaryota; kingdom Viridiplantae; phylum Streptophyta; class Pinopsida; order Cupressales; family Cupressaceae; genus Sequoia; species Sequoia sempervirens. The sequence goes on along the minus strand of VDFB02000013.1, from coordinate 193,760,938 downwards.
TCATGTCTTGAGATCTAGAATCATCTACGTTAGCCAAAGATCATTACAATATCCAATGAAATAAAATGTAACGTGTGCATGAATAGGTCAGCCTCAAATTTGAATTACTCCTTAGTGAATGCATAGGATGAAGTGTGGACCTACAATCAAGGTCAGAGACACTCCACATAACAATTCAAATCACTCTGTCAAGATCCACAAGATATGGGAAGGATCCACAAGTGATCAAACTAGCTGTTAGGTTTGAGATTATTCTAGTGTTGATTCAAGAAACTGCCATATAATCCAGAAGTGATAACTTGCTATAAAATGATCCAATCTACTTGAAATATTGAAATAAGGAAAATGAACATGTCCACAATGTAAATATTGATCCACATGGTCTGGTGAGAAAATATGATGAGATGCTAAATCTTCCAACTTGAACTAAACATGAACTAAAACAAGGACAAACTGAAATGAAAATATTTTTGGTTGATGCAAGATTGCCAAGAACCAAGGATGCTCCTACCTCACTATTGATAATATTTTTTATTTTTTTGACATTTTTTTATTCTTTGTGCTTTATTTGGACTTTTTACTTTCTTTTTTGTATTTTTAAGGTGGGGTACCCAACTAAATCATGTATGAAATTGATTTAGTATCACAATATTGATGGGTTCCTCCAAGGTCTCCCCCTTAGGTGTTGCAAGCTAATATGCCCCAAAACCACACTTAGTTGTGATGATATAAGGACCCAACCAATTAGCTTCAAATTTTCCTTTCTTTTCTCAATATTGATGAGTATTCTAATTGTATTTAAGCACAAGAACACCAACCTAAAACTGTTGAGGAAGGACTTTCTTGTTGTATATTATTTTAATATGATGTTAATAGGACTAGAGGTGATTGTAAGCATTAATATGTCTTTCATCAAGAAGATATAGCCAATTTAAGTTGGCAAGATAGCATCAACACCATATAATAATGAATATGGAGTAGCTCAATTTTGGCTATAGATGGAGGTGTGATAGTCCTAAAGAGAAATATTAAGATGGATGTGCCAATCTCCACCAGTATTATTAACAACCTTTTCCAATATTTTTATCAATGTTTTGTTTGTCCCTTCATATTTTCCATTAACTTGAGGGTAATAAGGAATATACCAACCATGTTGGACGTTAAATGTTTCATGCAATTGTCTCACATATAATTTTTTAAATGGCTTTCTATTTTTAGTTATGATGGTGGAGGGAATACCATATTTTCAAAGACTATGGTATAGGTTGAATTTAAATATTTGGGTTCTAGTGATGAGGGAGAGTGGAATCACTTCCACCCATTTGGTAAAATATTCAGTGGTGGTAATAATCAAGGTATGGCCATTAGAAGAGGGAGGGTATATATTGTCGATTAGGTCCAAACCCCACTATGAAAAATACCATGGTGAGGAGATCGATTGTAGATCTTATGAAAGGCATGGATTAAATCTACATGTTGCTGATATGGTACACACTTCTTGACAAACTCATAGGCATCATGTTCCATAGTTGACCAATAATATGTAGTTCCAAAAAGTTTTCACCAAGGCCATTACATGAGTACGCACTCCAAAAACACCACTATATACTTCTTGCAATGCTAACTTGGATTTTGAGTCATTTAGACACTGAAGAATATTTCTAGCATACCCTCTACAATAAAGGGTCTCTTCTAGGATAGTATTACAAGCAATGTATTGGATAAAGGATTTATGTTGATTTCATGTTAAATGGGATGGGAGGGTATTGTCATGAAGGTATGTGTAAATGTCATGGTACCAAGGATATTGGGGACCAAAAATCTCACACATCATCTCAATTTTAGGAATGTTATAAGCTGGGACCAAAAATTGCCCAACTAAAAACTCATAATCAGTGCAATCATGAGGCATGTCTATGAGAGACCCAATTATACCCATTGAATCTGTTATAAAACCAAGATCACCTGCATGCAAGATGGATACCTGTCACATGCAAAAGATATGAAGAACCAAAAAATATGTTCTCTGAACCTCAAAGTGTAAAATGCATTAAGAGAATCGATTATTACAAAGTGATCAATCCTTATGAAGGAGATCAAGAAACCCTAAAAGGGAAACCCTAAATGAAACCCTAGTGTGCACACTTAATAATTTATAATTAATTAGTTATTAATGTGCCTAAGTTTAGCTTAAGTAATAAAGAGGAATAAGTGACTTAATTAATTAATCAATGTGATGTAATTAATTAAGCATAATAACTTATTACTCTAACACCCCCCCTTAAGATGAACTTAGGAAGAAGCTAAAACACTAGAATAGGATGCATGAAAGAAAAGATGGGTCCCGGAAACTAGGCCTGATCAGGTACCCATTTACAAATGCAAGAATGAGGTAGAGAAGGAAAAACCCAGTGGGAAAAAATCCCCCCTACAATGTGATGTCATGCTGCAAAGAAGCACTGAAAGAACTCTGTAGAGTAACACTGGAACCACAATCTGACAAGCAAGGAAAGATATCTCTGTCTACAACTGAAACCAAAACCAGAATCAAAATAATGTGATAGCAGACCCGATGCCATGGAACACTCGAAAACTCCAAATGGGAACAACCCTGGAATCTATGAAGTAGCAAGCAATTATTGAATGATGTATTACTGAAAACGAAGTGCAAAGATGCAAAATGCACTCTCCCAACTGCCAAAACATCCAAGTAATCACCAAACAACACATCGGGCCAAATTTGGACTAAGTGATAAACCTGGGATAGATACATAAAAAGTGCATGGACAAAAACATAGAGCTCCTTAATACCTTTCCAACGTCACAAATGAGGTGAAAATTGGACATTGTGGCAAAAAGTTATGAGCTCGGAAGTCCAAAAATAACATCTGACTTCAAACAGAAATAAATGGAGTAAAACAGAAAAATACTATAAAATGAACTACACCACATGAAAGTTCTTGGAACCAGCTTTTTGGCGATATCTCGTTTGCCCGATTTTGATACCGTATGCCCAAGTTATGGCGAAAAGAAAAAAACTGCTCTTTTAGAAAAAAATAGGGTTAGGAGGGGCAAAGAGGCCATACGACCACTGACGTCATGTTGATGTCACCCATTCACAAGGTTAAAATTGATGGCCATCTGGCCATCACCGCAAAAAATGCCCCTTGCAAAAAAAATTTCGGTCGTTGGTATATACCCTTTTGCCAGAATATTCGCTAAATCCGGCCAGAATATTCTCCATCGGCATTGGCTGACTGTGGGCTGGTGGCTCGCCATATGATCGCCGACAGGTGCTAGCCAGTTGGGCGGGGGCTGGGTGGAGAGCCTCGGTCCTGCATATGACCGGGGCTGAGCTACAGAGGCACCCGCGGGGGCTGGATGCCCTGTGGCGGTGGCCGCCTGGTGGTAGAAATCTTTTACACTATAGGCACTGGCCTGAATCCCAAAAAACCATGTTTTTTGATTTTTTTTTTAATTTTTCAAGCTTCGATCTGTGTGCTAGGGAGGCCGTACAGCCCCCCAGACAATTTTTTTTCCTTCTAGATCAATTGCACCAAAATGGATGATATGACAGGCATTTCTAGGGTTTTGGGACGCTGCGAACATGATGGCGACGTCCGTTTGAGCCCATTGTGTCCCAAAAAAATGGCTACCCAATGATCTTGTAGAAAAGATGTCTGTGGAAACCCTTGCACTTGAAACTCATAGAGAGGCCATATCTTCAGATCACGAACAAGCAGCTGCAGGTCTGGAGCTCTGATACCATGTTAGAAAACCAAGATCAGCTGCATGCAAGATGGATACTTGTCACATGCAAAAGATATGAACAACCAAAAATGATGTTCTCTGAACCTCAAAGTGTAAAATGCATTAAGAGAATCGATTATTACAAAGTGATCAATCCTTATGAAGGAGATCAAGAAACCCTAAAAGGGAAACCCTAAATGAAACCCTAGTGTGCACACTTAATAATTAATAATTAATTAATTATTAATGTGCCTAAGTTTAGCTTAAGTAATAAAGAGGAATAATTGACTTAATTAATTAATCAATGTGATGTAATTAATTAAGCATAATAATTTATTACTCTAACAGAATCATCAACTTTATTCTACAACCTGCGTACTTACTGAAAATGGATATGATTAAAGTTTTTTTAAAATAATCTACCATGCATTTATATTAGAGAATCTTTTCATCTTTTGCGTAAAATTCATCACTAACCTATTTTGATTATGAGTTGTGAATCCACATCAACATGTAAACAGGTGTTGTTGCATTGGAGAACAACTTAAACCAATAACCAAAGCTACATATTCTACAATATTGTTTGAGCATGGGAATTCTAATTTAAATGACTCAGGGATGAAGTCACCTTGAGGGGTAACAAAGAGGACTCCTACAATAGCTTCTTTTTATGTATAAGACCCATCAAAGTAGAGCTTCCATGTGTCTTCTTTTGAAATGGTAAAAACCGACTCATCAAGAAATTTGGATACCAACATACGTGTATCAACTAAAGGAGCATCAACTATCTGTTCAACAATATTTTTTCTCTTCATTGCATTTCTATCTAGAAATTTTATTTCATATTCACTTAGCAGCATAACCCACTTAGCCATTTTAGCAGTCAACTATATTTTGGACAACAAATACTTAAGTGGATCCACTTTAGATATGAGTTCGATTGAGTGGCTAAACATATAATGAAAAAATTTTGGGAGCTAAATACAACCACAAAACAATTTTTTTACATGGGACTATAGTTTAGTCCATACCCAACTAGTGTGTGGCTGATGTAGTATATGACCCTTTCTTTCCCATTCTCATCATGTTGAGCCAAAAGTGCCCCTAGGGAAATAGGTGTAGTGGAAATATAAAACAATGGTTTTCCTACCATAGGATGCATTGGAATGGGTGGATTGGTAAGGTATTATTTAATTATATCAAAGTTGTGTTGGAATTTTGAATTCTATTTGAAGATGGTGTCCTTACAAAGAAGATGAGTGAAAGGTTGACACTCATCAACAAGATGAACTATAAAATGCTAGATTGAGTGTAATTTACCTTGTATACTTCTCAACTATTTAAGTTCTTTTGTGGTGGAATTTCCATAATATCTTTGAATTTTGTTGGATCAACTTCTATACCATGTCTAGATATAATAAAGCCCAATAGTTTACTTGAAGTGACACTAAAGATGTATTTATTAAGATTGAGTCTCAAATTATACTATTCTAATCTTTCAAATATCTACTTCAAAATCATGGGATGGTTTTCTATAGTCTTTGATTTTCCTAATAGGTCATCTACATAATGCTCCATTATGATATGAATGAGATCATGAAAAATAACTATCATGGCATGTTGATAGGTAGCCACTTCATTTTTCATGCCAAATGGCATGAAATTGTAGCAAAAGGTTCCCCAAGGAGTGGTAAAAGTTGTTTTATGTTGATCTTCAGTTGCAATCTTCATCTTATTATAGCCAAAGAATATATTCATTAGGGATAGCATAGCATGACCCACTATAAGATCAACAAGTATGTTAATTTTAGGAAATGGGAAGTCATTTTTGGTATAAAATTTGTTAAGATATTTGAAACTAGTGCATATGTGAATGAATTCCCCTATTGGGCTTAGCTATAGGGGAAAAGTTGGAGATCCAATTTGAATAGTCAATAGGACTGATAAATCTAGCTACCACTAATTTCTACAGTTCAACCTTGATAAGTAAGGCCACTTGTGGATGCATCTTATGTAGCTTTTATTTGATAGGTTTCACATCTAGATGCACATATAAGTGGTGCATGACAAGTGTAGGATATAATCTAGGCATATCAAAATAAAATTAGGTAAAATTGATAAAGCCTTCTTGGAGAAACTTCTAAAACACCTAGTATTCATTTTTAGTAAAATATTTGGCTACATATGTGAATTTTGGTTTGGCCTTAGTGCCCATATTTATCTCTTGTTTCCTCAATCAATATAGGATACCCCTTAGACCATTGGGTACCCATAAGGGGAATTTTAACATCCCCATCCTCTAATGCCTCAATGAGGTTTTCATTAGAAGATACACCCTTTATTTTTACTTTTGATTGATCTAAATGTTCCTCAGGGAGGTTTTCACTAAGGACCCTTTTATTTTTTTTTGTTTTCTACTTTTGTAGTTAGGGTGCTCATCTCCCCCAAAGTAGGTACCATAATATTATTTTAAGGTCCCCTGAAATGTACATAGATCTTAAGAAAGGATAACACCTATGGGTGTTGTACCTTGCTGATCCAAATCTATTAGCTTAGAAAGGTGGATGTTTATTTGAATAGTGATGGTACATCCAAGTCATTGTAAGAGAGTATGATGGTTTCTTCTTCTAGGATTTCTTCAATTATTTGAGTTTTTACACTAACATTGTTTGGAATACTAGGTGATGATGTGGATTAATTTTTCTTTCGATCATAGCCAATACCTTGGCTTTTTAGACATCTTAGTGGATCAATTTTCTTATGCATTCCTTGTTCATTTGCACCTAATGATTGTCCCTGATAAGTAACTTTCTATGCCAGTTTGTGAGCTTGTGGATAAACCTCTTAGAAATACTCTAGGAGAGGAGGTGAAGGATCAGGTTCTTCTCTGTACACCCATTGACTGATGTCATCATCAAGTTTCTCCTATGCTAAGGTTCCTATGGATTGAAAGGTAGTAGAACCCACATTCTTAGAGCTTATATTTTTTATTGTTGGCTCTTGGTATTGTGTTGGTTATCATGGTTGACCATAAGTGCATGGAGAAAATGGCATTGTATCCACATTAAGCGTACTATGCATCTCATATTCTCTACACCCCTTGTGAATGATCTTGACCTTAGAAATGGAGGATTCAAGTGTGGAAGATGGAGTGGATGATGAAAGGGTAATAGTGGGATCAAGAAAGGATGAAGATGAAGTAGTATTGGAGGTCCAGCTTCAACTCTAGGAAAATGTTGAGAATGAGGAAATGAAGCCTCAAGAGAATGATAGTACTCAAAAGGGTGAGGGTTTGCTTGAGTGGTGCCCTCAATGTTGTTATGAAATAACTTAAGGAATTTATGGTATGTGGATTGAATAGTCTACATGGCATGCAACCATAGAAACTAAGGAGGAGATTGTATGGTAGGTCAAGATCCAAAACATGATAAGTTGTATATTGTATGTTTGGTCCAAATTGAATAGGAAGGAAAATGATGCCTTCTGAATCTTTTTCTACATTGTCATTGGCCTCAATGGTGATCAATTGATTGTCTAAATTAGTATGAGTGTACCCCACCTATTTAATGAACTTCAATGTACATCAATTGAGGGAAGAGCCATTATATACCAAGGATCATTTAACCTTATTCCTAGCAAAGAGAATCTCTATATGGAGAGGACACTTATGATCTGGGTTAATGGGGGGCCTACTGTTTTGAATAAATCCAAAGTGATAAGTTGATGACAACTCTCCTACATGAGATTGAAATTGAGTATGATCTATATCATTGGGTACATGGGTGTCCTATAAAGCTTTGGTTAATATTTCTTGATGTATGGGGCAAGACTTTAATAAATATAGGATAGATATTTGCACTGGATTCTTTCATAGGTGATCAAGAATGTTATATTGTTGGTTTATAGGAAGTAGTTTGGATGATGTGGATGGGCTAGGAATTAATATGTAGGTTCTACACATCCTAACAACACATTAATGGTCTTTTCCTTTTACATGGATCATGGAAACAAATGAATCTACTTGTGTGATGCATCCATTAACATTATTATAGTTGAAAGGAACTTTGTTGTAATTTATATAGTTGATGCTATTATTTTGGCCATTGTTATTAGATCTAATGCTTGTATTAGATGAGCTATGGCCTTAATTTTCCTTAGGGGAAGCGTTTTAGAATATTTTTAACTAAGCATTAGATGAGGTAAATTGGTTTCCCTCAATAATAATATCTTCTTGATCATTAAGATCTTAGACATAATTCTTGAGCTTCATACACTTGTTTGTAGAATGACCCTTAATATTATGGTAATCACAATACTCATCATACCTATACTAATTCAACTTTGGTTTAGACTCATGAAAGGGTCAGGTAACTGGATATATAACTTTGTTCACTTGAACCAACCTTCTAAAGATCGTGTCTAAGGATTCTCACAAAGGAGTAAGGGTACATTTTCCATTCCCTTGTCTTGGTTGATGTTTTTTGTGTGAGGAAATGGTGCCCTTGGAGGCATATATATGGCATTGGCTATTTGATTGATTGGGAGTGTTTTGATATTATTGGGTTGTGTTAGCTACTTAGACATGTTTGGTATTAGTGATACCATCATTGATCTTGTTCTTAATTTTTTTTGTAGCGAGACTTGTAGACTATTTTTCTTTATCGTCCTTATAAATTTTGACAAGCCCCTTGGAAGTAAGGGATTTTTAGATAGTATCTATTTTCTTTATGACCTCTTAAAGGTATATCCACAATTAATACACAAGTTATATTCCATCTTAGAATACAAATTCTCAACAAAGATATTGACCAATTCCTATTTAGGAAGGCTTCATTTGAGATGATTGGCTTGAGCTCACTACCTTTGCAAATAACTAGAAAATGTTTCCCAAACATTGTGGTTTTTTTTCATTAGGTCCATGGTATCCACATCCTTCTCCAAGTTATAAGGGAATTGCATCATGATTTTTTTATAAATAAAAAAGTAGAAATAAATTCACGAGAGAAGTGCAAAAACCACTCTAATGCTTGTCCCCCTAAGCTATAATGAAAAAAACATAATCCAGATAGTTATCATTATATAAAAGCTCCTAAAAGTGCAGATAGAGTTCTTGTAGATGATGTTGTGGGTCCCCCCACCTTATACTTGTAAAACTTTATAATTTTGAAATTTTTGGGAAAGGGTGTACTGATGATCAATGGATAAAATGGATATGGAAAAATTTCATCAAAATTAAAGGTCTTTTTAGATGAGGTTCCTTCTTATAAGTCCTAGAATCTAGCGTTCATTTCCTCCCATTATTTTTTCATGGGTACAGATGGAGGAGGAACCACTAGATTGGATTAATCTTGAGGATTGTATTTGATTATATAGTGGTGGTGGTGGAAGAGATTGATCAGAAGGTGGATTATTGTATGCAGATGGAGGTTGAAGGTAGGATGGTATTTTTTGGTATTGATTTAAATATATTTATTTTTGTGATGGTGGGGGGTGATAACATGCAAACGATGATGTCTGATTTTTTGGTAGAGCTTGTGGAATACTGTCATAAAATGGAAGAGGTTGTGATGGAGGGGTTTGGTAGTAGGATATATTAGATTGGTAGTGTTAGGTTTGTTGTTGGAGATAGGATTATTGTTGGAAGGTACCCAATGGGGGTTGTTACAGATTGATGTACATTTGATGCTAAGGTTTTTGTTGTGGATAGTATTGTTGACATGGAGTAGTAGGAGGTAGAGTTTGAGGTGATTGATAATACATGTCTTGCATTGAAATCTCCACAAAAGATGATGATTGGGTAGATTGATGATAGCAAGGTGAAAATAATGAGGTGGAGGATTGGAAAATATATGAAGTGGTTGTGGTTGATATTGGGTAGATAGGTTTCCTTGGGTTTGTGATGAAGGTTGGTGTTGGGGCTAAGGTGTAACCTAAGGTTGGAATGGTGGTTTATTTTGGTTGATATGATGGTTGTTATTGGATTAGTTAAGGGGGTTGTGGTTGTGGTTGATGATAAGGTGATTGGTGTGGATGAGATGGGAATGGTTGACTAGGTGTTTGGGAAAAATAATTTTTTTAATTGACCTAAGGTGTTTGGTTTACAAGGGTTGAACCTGTGTTGATGATGGAATGGATTTCTAAGATGTGTTTTAAACTAGTTGTGTTTTAATGAGGGGAACATGAGGGGGCACAAAAGCCAAAGGATTAGATACATTACCCCTATCATTTCTTAAATGTTGTCGATGAGTGGATGTTTGAGGTTGTTGTTGTGGTATATTTCATGAAATAACATTCTAAGGTTGTGGTATGGAAGTAGTTCCTTGAACATTGATGGGACTCAATCTAGTCCTGATAGATAGAATCTGGATGGGAGAAGGTGGCATCCACACACACACATCATTACCCATTCTAGGTTGTTATAATGATTCTTGGGGACGATCTTGAGGAGATTAAGAGACTGAAAGGGGCTATGAAACCTAAGATGACTCATGGTCTTGACATGTTGAAGGCCCATTTGTGTTAATATATTATGACATATCAAACCTAGGTTGTGGTTTAATACCTCTTATATGAAATGAAGCAATAGTTTTATCTCATCATATAGCAATTATATGATCAATTATTTGCACATTAAGTAGATTGATAAGATATTCATCAATAGAGAAATCAGGTTGGTTGACCATACTATCCTCAAGAGAAGCTTCAGGATGATTAAATTCTAGGAATTGGTTTGTATTTGAGTATTGGGATCCTCTATTAGTGGGAGGATTGGGAGGATAATGTGATTGATGAACCTGTGGTTGTCTTTGTTGTTGTTCCATTAGTTTCCTAGCCTATGACTAGGTGAAAATGGGCATGAATGTGAGGATGATATAGATGAAAAAGATGATTTAATACCTAGTGACTAGACTAACTGATGATGATTAGATGATTGATTTATTGATTTCAATGAACCATTAGTTGATTGATTGAACTGGATTGATGGTTGGATGTTTAATAGGATGTGTTATTATATGGATGGATGATTGATTGATATGATGCCCCTAATTGGAATTGATAACTTAACTGGATGATGATTGGATGGAGTTTCACTTGTAGTAGCCTTACATTCACAAGTGAAATGGATAATTAGGATGATGATTGGACTTGGATGCAATTATACTTGAGTGATGCAAGAAAGGTGAATCAAAGACTCTCTTCAACTTGAAAATGATCAAACTCAATCTGAAAACAACTCTTTACCACACAAATCTCTCAACTTGACTCAATCCCTCTTCTTATGGCTTGTATCCCTTAATATCCAACCAATGGAGGTATATTTTAGAGAAGGTCATACAGTGGCCTATCAAACTCCAAAAAGACTCACCACAAACTCTTAACCAACTTACTAAAAGATCTCATAGTGTTTCTTTGACTCAACACCATGAACACATAACCTGCCCTATTCTAAGGCTAATCAATTAGCCCTAATTTACAAAGGAAGTCCCTTTCAAACACTTGAAAAAAACCTAAAAACACTTGAAAGTCATGAATTGTGACACAAAACATCAAATTTCACAATTATTTCTTGGGTTCAAGCCTTCTATAACCCTAATCCATGAAACCCTCACTTCTTATGCAAACACCTAGGGTTTATTGAAAGTCATGTCTCACGGGCTTCCCAATCACAACCAGTACATTAAACACCTTTTAAATTCCCTACTCAAGGTTTGAAAGCCATAATATGGATAGTTTCTTTAACAATTTCATAAAAAACTCTAATACAACACCTCTTCTTCACATGAAAACTCCACCGCCTTGCCCTAGGGCACCTTACAATTGCCTGGAACTTATTCCCACAACTTTTTGATCATTAAGAAAATTTAATCCTACATCTTATAATTCAATCCACTGAGTAACAAACCCAAACAATAGGTGGATTTCCTTTTACATGATTAGAATTTTGTCAAAACCCTTGATTCTTTGTAACAGGGCAATTTTTAGAAATGTAAAGAAATTTTCAACCAAATTCAATGAAGGACCCTCAAAATTAAATCACATGAAATAAAATTCACATAGCTACAAAACATAAATAATTCAGACCATTCCCAACCTATACAGGTTCATACAACTCTTGCAAAGTTCATAAAACTCAAGAAATTAGAGGGAAAGCATTGTATTTTATTGAATTTGATTTCACAACTTCATCAACAACCTTTGTTCAACCCTCTAGAGGATTTGTATACCTTTTCCAATCAGTTCCTAACTATCCAATGCCCTTAACAACTTTTTGAATTCTTTGACTCTTCAAATTCCCAATAAGTTGCGATTTGAAAACTTTTGTTTTTAATCACCATCTACAACTTGTGTTTGCAATTCTCACATATTTTGACACCTAAGACACAAAATATATCCCATTACATATTAAATGGTCTTTATGGACCTTATTAAATATATTAGACTCAAAATATCCCCACACTAACTACTTAAGAACCATTCCTAATGACTCATCACAAAAGAAGTTGGTCTTATTGACCTTATTGAGACAAAAACTCATCAAAACCTAGAGCCTACTCAATGTCAATATAGATTAAACATTGTTGAGAAAAGGTGCTCCTACACCATACACCCTAACATGTAAATTTTCCAAGTCCCTTGGAAAGATTGAAGTAGTTTTTCCTTGATAGTATTCTTCACTTCTCTATCCTTCACATTTATCTTCAATAGGTTTGTCTTTCCCAAGTGTATCATTGCCCTTGCTATTATTGTCTGTATCTCCTCTTGAACTAGGATTTACTTTATTAGATTGTATTGTGGGGTTTCCTTCATTTGTTCCTTCATCAAACTCTATTGTCACAGTCCTCTTGACACCTATAAACACATTGTTATCTTTTTTCGTTAGCTTATCTTGTTCCTCTTGCATGGTATTAGACCCTTGATTTGTAACCCCTTCTCAGATTTTTGAGAAAATCATTGCAGGGTTCTTTCAGGATTCCTCGAGGGTATCATTCCTTGAGTTCATTGATGTAGCATTTTGGATTAGATTGGGCCTCACCATTGGATTCAAAGTGCTGTAAAAAGTCAAGATTGGCTTTTGTTTTGCAGATTTTGGCCATTGTTTGCTAGATCTGTGAGGGTTTGAAGTTCAGAGATTTTTTGGAAGATCTAGGGGTAGCTAAAATTTTGGAGCATTTTTTGTGCAAATGGAGGTCACCATCGCGTTCAAAGTGGCCAAAAACCCTAAGATCACCTTTCATTTTGTCAATTTCAAAGAAAGTTGTTTCTGAGGCAAAAAAAAATTGCTAGGAAGACCGTATGGCCTCCCTAGCTCACTTCCCGAGGCACGAAAAATTGGAAAAAATGCAAAAAATAGGGTTTCTCAATTTTTGTGTTGGTGCTCACAGTGCATAAAGTTTCGGCCACTCGGCGGCCACTGGCCCACCACCGCCGCTCCATTCCACCATCGATCTGCCGCCCTTAGTCCAGCCCCCGCCGAGGGCCCATCCCGCTAGCTGGCGGTCCTATGATGGACCAAAAGCCCCACGACTCGAACCCAGCTGACAACCAGTGTTGGAATATTCCTGCATTTCAGAGTATATACTGGCATCAGAAATGTTTTTCGGCAATTTTAACATATTCACCGAACTAGGAATATTCCTTAAGAATATTCTGATTTGCAGCATATTCTGGCGGCCCTATTTTTTTTCCGGTAGAGGGGGTGATTTTTTTCCTTGACAAATAGATGGCCATCAAATTTTTTCCCATGACTCACTGACGTCAGCATGATGTCATCGGCCGTACAGCCTCTTTGCCCCTCCTAGCCCTAATTTTTTCTAAAGGAGCAATTTTTTTCTTTTGGTCATAGCTTGGGCATATGGTATTGAAATCAGGCAAACGAGATATCCCTGGAAAGATGGTTCTAAGAAATTTCCAGTGGTTCATGTTATTTTTCATAATTTTTCTGTTTATCTACTGTTTTTTCTATTTTAAGTTAGATGTTTAGTTTATACTTCCGAGCTCATATCTTTTTACCACAACGTCTAATTTTCGTCTTCTTTGAGGCGTTGGAAAGGTATTGAGGAGCTATATCTTGTTGTCCATGCACTTTTTTCTATATTTTTCCCAAGTTTTTCATTATTCTAGATTTGTCCCAATGGGTGTTTTGGAGATTACTTGGATGTTTTGGTAGTTGGAAAAGTGAAACCTGAATATTTGTACTTCATTTTAATACCACTTCATCATATTTTTCGTTTATGCATGTTTGGGATGCTCTCCTTTTACAATTCTTGGGTTATTGTAATAAATGAACTATGATAAAATTCCATTCAGGGGGGTTTCTTGCATAATAAATCTGATTAGAGTTTAGTTTTCACTTTGATCTCCATATTTCATTTTGATTTGTTGGCAACTCGCATGAGTCTATCTGGGTTCTTAGTTTCTTTTGGCCACATCTTTGCTATAGCTTGACACATATCCAATTCAGTGTTCACACTTTAGTTGACAGATTATGTTTCTTGATCCTCATTGGTTTAGATTCTTCTCAGTTTGAGGGCCATGTTTTTATGGTTAATGTTCTAGAGTCTTCATGGTACTCCTTCCCATGGAAGAGTTTCAGTCATAGTTTGGCATCGACATTGAGATACATGGCTTCCAGATTATGTCATCATCTCATCTACTGTTGCTTCATAGATTCCAAGGTTGTTCCAATTTGTAAGTTTTCTAGTGTTTCGTGGCATCGGGTCTGTTGTCACATTATTATGATTCTGGTTTTGGTTTCTTGTAGATAGAGGTATCTTTCCTTGCTTGTAAGATTACGGTTCCAGTGTTACTCCACAGTGCTCTTCCAGTGCTTCTTTGCATCAGTCATCTCATTTAGGGGGGTTTTGTCCCACTAGGTTTTCCTTCTCTACCTCATCTTTGCATTTGTACATGAGTACCTGATCAAGCCTTGTTGTCGAGACTCATATTTGTATAATAATCTACTTCTCCCTAAGTTTCACTTATGGGGGCGTGTTGGTGTAATTAATTATTAATTACACTTTGCATAAGTTTACTTAGGCATTATTTAATTCCTAGGTTAATTAGTTGTCATCCTTATCTTGTTGAGCTATCTTGTTGCTCAAGATAAGATAAGGGTTATGCATATCTTGCTTTTATAAAGCAAATATTTATCATGTAATTATTGAATTCTCGAATAATATTATGTTGCACATTCTTTTGCAACCTCTCTGCTCTTTTTAATTTTCTCTTCTATGGAAGGTCTTTTCGGTTTGTAAATATGATATTGGTTTCTAACAGTATTGTGGGTGTCCTTCATTTTTTCCTTCATCAAACTCTGTTGTCACAGTCCTCTTGACACCTATAAACACATTGTCATCTTTTTTCATTAGCTTATCTTGTTCCTCTTGCATAGTACTCTACCCCATGTTCTTTTTGTCTCCATTCTTTGCACTATCCACTATACCATTACTTTCTGCAACCTCTGTTAGGTCTACAAACACTTTAGTTATTTTCCTTTCAACTTTACAAACCCCTATTTTCTTATTCACTACATCACCATTCTCTACATTACCAACCTTCAACAGTCAGGTCACCCCTTTATCTATTGCTATAGGATAAATAATTGTCCCAATCAATACTCCATCACTAATTTCATGCCTTTTCCAAAGGATTTTAACTCTCATGCTACTCAGTATTGATCTGAAGCATCATTCCAAATTATTTCCTTTTCCATACAAAACCATTCCTCTTCATCTTTGTCTTCACATTGCATTTCCCCTTCCCATTTATTGTCCTAACAGTGTCAAACTATGATTGGGATGCTAACTTCATGCTCTTACTTTTTTCCTTGTTAACATATTATTTTCTTCCCATAATTATGACCTCACCTTGATCAATTGCCTTTACAACTAATGGAGTTAGAACAAACCTCTTCCCATCCTTTTCAATGTGATATGTGTTTTCTCTTCCGTGATATACTACAGATCTGTCAATTTTCCAGGGTCTCCCAAGAAAAACTTGGCAACAACTCATAGGTAGAATGTCACACACAACTTTGTCTTTATAGGGACCAATTTTAAACTCAACAATAGCTTGTTCATTCACCAACATGGTTTTTTTTTCGCTGACCCAAAACAATTTGTATGGTTTTTGTCTAGGTACCCTTTCCAAATGAAAATTTTCAACCATATCATTAGATACCATATTGTCAATACATCCAAAGTCAAAAATTACTTCACATACCTTATCTTTGCATCTACAAGAAGTCTTGAACAAGGCTTTTCTCTAAATTTGATCTCCCTTAATGGATGTCTTCAAAGTTTGTGTTCTCATCATTAACATCTCTCCAACTTTAGAAGTAGCACAGAGAGTATTGGAACTTGAGCTTTTAGCTTCATCCTCATAAGAAATTTGGGCTCTCATTTCATATTTCCTTTCTCCTCCACTTCATGTGGTTCCACTCTTCTCTAGACACTTGAAGTAAATGTGACCAAACTCACCACATTTATAACATCTTCCTAAAAACTCATTGAAATACCTCCTTTTCCTAAAGCTTTTTCTTCCACCTCTCCATCCATCTCTTGATTTAGGAGCTTTCTCTTTGCCCTTATGATCATCTTCAAGGTATTTAATATTTCTTGGTGTTGTAGATGTACCTATACCCCTAGATGTATTTCCCCTTCCTCTTGTTGCCTTTTCTTGTCTTCTCTTGAGTTTTTCTTATGCTCTAATTGCCATTTGAAAACATTGTTCCATAGATTTTGGTGCCAACAAACTGATTTCATGTTGAATATTATATCTTAGGCCACTAAGATATCTACCTACCCTTTCTTCCTCATCCTCCTCATGCTTACATCTTATACTTAGCCTATAGAATTCTTCAATATATGTTTGTACATCTTATTCTTTTTTCCTCTGATTTTGTAATCTTCTGAGTAATTGAACATTATAATCACATGGAAAGAACTTACCTTTCATTTTTTCCTTCATTCTCTCCCATGAAGTAATCTTGTTCTTGTCTTTTCTCTCCCTTTCATCTTGCACAAAATTCCACCACAACAAAGAATGTCCTTTTAGTTTTGTTTTGGCCTTCCTAACTTTGTGTTCCTCATCAATATCTTCACTATCAAAATAGTTTTCCAAAGCCCCAATCCAATCCAAGAGCTCTTCTACATCTAGTTTTCCCCCATACATAGGAACATCCATTTTGCTATGTCCATCCTCCTTCACAACCTTCAAAAGACTCATCATTCTCATATCATTTGGATCCATCTCCTCTTCTTCACTAGAAGTTTCTTCTTCTTTAGTATAAATTTCATACAAATCCACTCTAGTCTTTGATTTCAATGTATCCATCTCTCTTCACAAGTCTTCTATGTGTCTAGCTTTCTCATCCATCTTTCTTGGAACTACACTTCTTTTAGGAGGCATCTTGATAGTAGTGCATGTTCACCTTCCAACATACAAAAACTAATCAAAACACCAACAAGGGATCTAATAACTAGGCTCTGATACCACCTGATACAAGCAAGGTGAATCAAAGACTCTCTTCAACTTGAAAATGATCAAACTCAATCTGAAAACAACTCCTTACCACAAAAAATCCCTCAACTTGACTCAATCCCTCTTCTTATGGCTTGTAGCCCTCAATATCTAACCAATGGAGGTGTCTTTTAGAGGTCATAAAATGGCCTATCAAACTCCACAAAGACTCACCACACACTCTTAACCAACATACCAAAAGATCTCATGGGGTTTCTTTGACTCAACACTATGAACCAATAACATGCCCTACTCCAAGGCTAGTCAATTAGCCCTAGTTTATAAAGGAAGTCCCTTTCAAACACTTGAAAAACACCTAAAAACCCTTGAAAGTCATGAATTGTGACACAAAACATCATATTTCACAATTATTTCTTGGGTTCAAGCCTTCTATAACCCTAATCCATGAAACACTCACTTCTTATGCAAAAACCTATGGTTTATTGAAAGTCATGTCTCCCAGGCTTCCCAATCACAACCAATACATTCAACACCTTTTAAATACCATTATAAAGGTCTCGAAGCCATAATATGGACAGGTTCTTCAACAATTTCACAAAAAAACCCTAATACAACCCCTCTTCTTCACATGAAAACTCCACTACCCTACCCTAGGGAACCTTACAATTTCCTACAACTTATTCCCACAACCTTCTGATCATTAAGAACATTTAATCCTACATATAATAGGTCAATCCACTGAGTAACAAACCCAAACAGTAGGTGGATTTCCTTTTACATGATTAGAATTCTATCAAAACCCTTGATTCTTTGTAACAAGGCAGTTTTTAGAAATGTAAAGAAATTTTCAACCAAATTCAATGAAGGGCCCTAAAAAAGAAATCACATGAAATTAAATCAAAATATATACAAAACATAAAGAATTTAGATCATTCACGGCCTGTACAGGTCCATACAACTCTTGCAAAGTTCAGAAAACTCAAGAAATTAGTAGGAAAGCATTGTATTTTATTGAATTTGATATCACAACTTCATCAACAACCTTTGTTCAACCCTTTGGAGGCTTTTTATACCTTTTCCAATAGGTTCCTAACTTTCCAACACCCTTAACAACTTTTTGAATTCTTTGACTCTTTAAATTCCCAATAAGCTGCAATTTGAAAACTTTTGTTTTTAGTCACCATTTACAAATTGTGTTTACAACTCTCACCTATTTTGACACCTAAGACACAAAAAATATATCCCATTACATATTAAATGGTTTTTATAGACCTTATTTAACATATTAGACTCAAAATATCCCCACACTAACTACTTAAGAACCATTCCTAATGACTCGCTACAAAAGAAGTTGGTCTTATTGACCTTGTTGAGACAAAAACTCATCAGAACATAGAGCCTACTCAATATCAATCTAGCTTGAACATTGTTGATAAAAGGTGCTCCTGCACCATAGAGATTGAAAATTTTCTCAAGCATGGAGGATTATTACGACATAAAATTTTCTCTCAATTGAAACAAATTGATGTGGCAAATGACAATGATTAACTTAAGGCAGACTACATTCCTAAGTGTGGATGATGATGACAAGGATTGATTGATTAATCAAATTAGGTATAAGCATTCTCAAATTGATGTATATGAGGATATTATTGGATATTTGATGATAGATATGATGATTAGATATGTCCTAAGATTCTATTGGGTGAAAAGAAAGATAACTTGATGAATTTTAGAAAATTCAAAGGTATGAAAATGGAGATTACAAAATATTGGATGATAAAAATGTTTTGGTTATATGAATGGACTTGGAACAACATAGGATTTTAGTGGTCAAATTGGTTCACTCTCTAGTTTTTCTATGGGAAGTGGATTCACCCAAGAAAAAAGCACATTCACCTCTATAGGTGAAGCAATCTCCTATTGGTGAAATCACCTCTGTAGGTAGCATAGACACCTATCGAGGTAAATGAATCTACCTATGTGTAACTAACTCAAATAGTGTATGGATATGAATAATAGAATAACCCAAGAGTAGAGTAGATCCACCTATGTAAGGTAACCAGGTGTTCAAACTTAGAATGGGATCACCCAAGAACATGATAAATTTTTGAAAGGGGGAACTTGTATGGATGGATAATAGAATCATCCAAAAATAGAGAAAATTCACCTATGAAGGACTATGATAGTGTTGATGAGAAAGATGGATTCTCCCAAGAGCAAAGGAGGTTCTCTTATGAAGGAATATGGTGGTGCTAATGGGAAATATGGATTCACCTAAGGGGGATGATGAATATATCGATGGGAATGATAGGTTCGCCTAAGAACAGAGCCGATTCTCCTAAGAGGGGTGATGAATATATGAATGGGAACGATGTGCTCACCTAAGAGGGATGATGACTGAAAGATGACACAAACACCTGTCAACAAAGAAAATTCACCCTTGTGTGGAGCAGATACACCTATTGAGGAGACTAACTCAAATGAAAAAATTAGGCTAAAAAATACAAATGGCCCTTAGGGAGTAGATTCACCCATAAATAGGGAAGATTCACCCCTATAGAGAGAAAATACACCTTTGAATATTGACAATAGACAATGAAAAAAAACAAACACAACCTAAGATAGACTCACGACCGAACAAGCACTAGTCTCACATAAGAAGACATGCTAGATTGCACAATCCTAAAATTAGTCAAGAGGGTCCACAAAATTGATGTAGGATCAACACCTCAATAGGTTAATACTTCATGATACTCAAGTGGAGCACCTGTGTTCTTGAAGGTAGATAGGTGGAGATCCAGTGACACAGAGTCATCAACAAACATCACAGGCACATCTTCTCTCTCTTCAAGAACTATTGAAGTTCACCTAAAGATTCCTATCTCAACCTTAGGGAGTACATGATGAGTAGCTTTGGGGTACGATACATATCTCTTGCACTACACCAAGCCACACAACTAAAACATGGGTCTTAAACTAGGCTACACAATTTATCTAGAGAGTCCTCTCAACATCAAGAGGGCGCATGAGGCACATCCATGAACACCATCCTATCACAAGAATGGGTTAGGAACCTTTGGTAGCAAAGCTCAGAAAAAACCCTCATGTCTAACTTGGAATATCCCAAGTATTAGCACTCCACCAGAAACAACCTCAATAGATTTGGGTACAACTTTCATTCCCCCCTTTATATACCTTGTCGGTCCACATGTTTAAGGTCATCCCTTAGGATCTGAACTCCCAAGAAGGCCTCCTAAAGCGAAGAAAATTATAGGTTCTTCTAATCTCCAACCTTGCACATAGTACAAGGGGAGAGCACATGTGTAAAATAGCACTTCCTAGGTAGACACATAATGGACTTGAGTTTGAGGATTTGAGCTCTATATTTGTGCCTAAAAATTTATCAGATTATCAAAAGATAATTTTATATATGAGTTTTCATGAGTTGACAAGATATAGGTCTTTGAATGAAACAATGAATGAATAATCCTCAATCTTCCTTCAACCCTCTCAAACTAAAAATCTATACATTCACAAAGAGGAGAAATGTTGTGTCATTTAGGGGCTTTCCTTAATAAAACCCCATCTTAGTATTTCAACTTCCACAATGGCAATGGCAATGATAATAAAGGATAAATGTTTGGAATGAATGATGAATCAATAGATTGTTGTCTTACCACCCTTCAGTGGCTTCCTTAAAGGACTAAAATTATGTATGTATCACTTCAATGTCTTGAATCATACTTTCTTGATTACTTTAATTGTTAGGAGACCTAGATCAAGGGTTAGATTTCAAAAAAAAGATAACATAAACATATATAAACTAAGATAATATTTAACATTATGTTAGGATATTTAATTGTAATAAAGCTATGAAATGCTGCGCTTTATTTTCTCTTAATGATGATTCTTGCTCTTAAATTCTCCTTCTAGTTTCAAATGGTGAAAAGACTATGTATTTATAAGCATTTCTCTAATTTACTAAAAATTAAATTCTAATAGCCAACATTTGCAACTTGAATTTCAAATGTTAAATTGCTCAAACCAACAAATTTGAATTTGGGTCTTGACAAAATACAGGGAATGGGATACCCAAGGGTGTCCTAGTCTTGGTCCTATTTTCTAGGAAATAAGGTGTGTATGAAAAAATATTAAATTAATGAATTTGTTCAATGCTTGCAATCTCTTGGAAAGTGGTAAAAAATGTCTATGGAATGTATAATTTAGGAAATTAGGGAATTAATTAATCTCAATAATTTAGAGGGAGACAAAACATGGTGTGAAATTTTCAAGAGTGACAATTTATGATGCAAGAGAAAAATACAAGATTCATAATCATATACAAAATAAAATTAAAATCATATAGGACATGGAAAAATAATATTCTATAAATAATATCATAACTATGTATCATACAAAATATAAGTAGAATAGAGACAATGAACATGTGGAAGCCAATGTGGATAATGAATATATAAGATGCATATCAACATCATTAAATTTTATGCAGCCATGGTAGGAGGGTCCTCAAAGAGAACAATATGAACTGTGCAAAAAGACTTAAACAACAAAAGCAACATGGAACATGGAGGAAAATGAAAATTCAAACATTCTTATTATCAAAAATTTCAATTACAACTAGTCGACAACATCCGAGTTTACAAATTTGGCTCACATGCCTGATACAACATGTTCAAAATACCATCTTCCTATATGCTCCTCAATGCGAGTGAACATATTACATATCAAATCTATATTATTCTATCTTCACTACTTTCTAATGATCGATTACAATGTTTTATATCATTTCTTGAGATCTAGAATCATTTGTATCGACCAAAGATCATTACAATCTCCAATGAAAGAAAAGGTAATGTTTGCATGAATAGGTCGGCCTCAAATTTGATTTAATCCTCAGTGAATACATAGGATGAAGTGTAGACCTACAATCAAGGTCAGAGACACTCCATGGAACAATTTGAATCACATCATCAAGATCCACAAGATACGGGAAGGATCCACAAGTGATCAAACTATCCATTAGGTTTGAGATTATTCTAGTGCCAGTTCAAGAAACTGCCACATACTCCAAAAATGATAACTTACCAAAAAATGATCTAATCAACCCGAAATCTTGAAATAAGGAAAATGAACGTGTCCACGATGCAAATATAGATCCGCAAGGTCTAGTGAGAAAATATGATGAGATGTTGAATCCACCAACTTGAACTGAATAAGAACTGTAACAAGAACAAACTAAAATGAAAATATTTTTGGTTGATGCAAGATTTCCAAGAACCAAGGATGCTCCTACATTAGACATCTGGGGTTGACTAAAAAGTGAGTCCCTCACTTTGTAGGGGCTAAAGGAAAACCAATAAATTCTACCTTAGCCTGAGAAATCCAAGAAGAATCCTCCCCTAGTCTTCCTTTCCACTTCACAAGATATTATTTGTACTATCTTCCACTCATTTTCCTCCCATCTCTAGGATCCAAAATTTATTCTATCTCATCTGATTGTTCTTTAGGAAACTAATTCTCTAATTTTTCTTTACTATCTTCACTAAATTTAGCTTCATGGTACTGATGTAGATCTGCAATATTGAGTATAGGTGTTATACCCATGCCATCCGGTAACTCTACTTCATATGCATTTCCTAAATCAAATTTCTTCAAAATATTACAAGGTCCAAAATTCCTCATCTTAAGCTTATTTTATATGCCAACTGGGAATCTTTCCTTCCTCAAATACACCATCACTTCATCTCCAACTTTAAACTCCTTATGTATCCTCTTTTCATCTGCTTGCTCCTTATACTTCTAGTTCATATCTTCCAATTTCTACTTCACTTGAGTATGCACTTTCTTCATATGTTCTACAAATTCTTCTACTTCTACACTCCTTTTATCTTCCATACTAATGTCTCACAATTCTGATATACATATAGGATGAACTCTAGTAACGATCTAAAAAGGTGTCTTTCTGGTACTCCTATTCACTGAATTATTGTATGCAAACTCTCTTGTGCAAGGATTAAATCCCAACTTTTGGTCTTCTCTCCAACCAAACATCTCAATGAATTCCCAAAACTCTTGTTTACTACTTCTATTTGTCCATAATTCTATGGGTGAAAAGTAGAATTGAACTTCAAATATTTCTTCAACTTCTTCCAAAGTGTCCTTCAGAAGTAACCAACAAAATTTGTATCTCTATCTAAAAAAATACTCCTAGGTAATCCATGCAATTTGACCACTTCCTTGAAAAAAAATTCTACTACATGTATTGCATTTGTTGTCTTCTTACAAGGTATGAAGTGTGCCATTTTAGAAAATATATCCACTACCACAAATATAGAATCATTACCTCTTTATGTCTTTGGAAAACCAAGTATGAAATCCATGCTGATATGCTCCCAAGGTCTCTCTAGAACTGTCAAAGGCTCATACAACCCAAAATTTTGAATACTTCCTTTTGCAACTTGAAAAAATCTATAACTTTGCACAAATTTCTTAACATCCTTATGAATCTATGGCCAAAAGTAATTCTCACTCACCAATGACACTGTCTTATCAATTCCAAAGTGTCCTTCCAATCCTCCACTATGTTTTTCTTTCACCAAGCTATCCCTCATTGAACTTCGGGCTATACACAACTAATTTCCTTTAAACAACATATCCTCCTAAATGAAATAATCTAACCACTGACTCCTATCCTCCAATACTGGTTCTTTACAAGCTCTCCAAGGTTCTGCAAAATCTGGGTCTTCCTCATACAAGTTCTTCAATTCATCAAAGCCTAATACCTCCACTCTCATCTCTATCAATAAATTCCTTCTACTCAAAGCATCAACTCTATTTGAATTTCCACTTCTATGTTTCAAAACATAAGTATAGCTTTACAAGAATTCCACCCATCTCATGTGTCTTTGATTCAACTTACCTTGACTATTCAAATACTGCAAAGCCTGATGATCTATATAGAAAAAAAAACTCCTTAGGCAACAAGTAATGTCTCCACTTCTTCAAGGCTTGAAATATGGCATAAAACTCTTGATCATACATTGAATATCTTCTCCTGGCATCATTCAATTTCTCACTGAAATAAGCTATTGGTCTTCCTTCTTGACTCAATACTGCTCCAATTACATTTCCACTTGCATCATAGTCTACCTAAAATACCTTAATAAAGTCTAGTAAAGCCAACATAGGCTACTCAGTCACCTTCTATTTCAACAACTCAAAACTTTGGTTTTCTCCGGATGTCCACATAAAATCCTTCTTATACCATCTCATTGTTTCTTTCATTGGACTACAAATAGAACTGAAATTCCTTATGAACTTTCAGTAGAAACTAGCCAATACATGAAATGATCTTACCTCTCCAATATTCTCTGGTGTAGGCCACTCAACAATTGCTCTTACTTTCTCAGGATACATCTTCAATCCATCCATAGATATCACAAATACTAGATATACCAATTCTTCCTTCATGAAACTACACTTCTCAATGTTTATCAATAACTATTCTTCTCTCAACCTCTACAAAACTTGTCTTATATGCAAAAAATGTTTTTCTCTAGTCTTATTGAAATCAATATATCATCCAAATAAACAATCACAAACTTACCCAAGAATTTCTTCAATGCCTCATTCATTAGCCTCATGAAAGTACTCGATGCATTTGTTAGTCCAAAAGGCATCACCAACCACTCATACAATCCTTCATTTGTCTTGAATGTTGTCTTCCACTCGTCCCCTTCTCTGATTTTGATATGATGATATCTACTCTTCAAATCTATCTTTGTAAAGTATTTAACTCCACTCAAACAATCCATAATGGCATCCATCTAGGGAAAAGGAAATTTGTATTTCACTGTGATCTTGTTTATGGCTCTAGAGTCTATACACATCCTCCATTCTCCATCCTTCTTAGGTGCTAACACATCAAGTACTACATAAGGACTTAAGCTTTCTCTAATCAAACCATCCCTCAACAATTCTTGTACTTGTCTATTCAACTCTTCATTCTTTGCAGGCATCATTTGGTGTGTTGCATTATTAGTCAAACTATCTCTAGGAATCATATCCATGCAATGACTAATACTCCTCACAAGTGGTAATCCATTAGGTACATTATCTAAAATGATCTCTTTATATTGTGCCAGTAACCCCTTTATCTCCTCTGGTTGTTCTTCTACATGCTTCAAGTCTTCAACCTTCTTAGGAACCAAGGCATAACACATGTTCTCATGTCTTAGTCCATCCAAAAATCTCCTTCCATCCACCAAACAAACTCTAGCATTCATACAAACCTCAACCTTAGGAACATCCTCCGATGGTAACAAATTTTGCTTCATCCCATTAGCAACAATGGTATATGTGTTCTTCTTTCCATCATGAATAGCCTATCTATCATACTACCAAGGTCTTCCCAAGAAAACATGGCATACATCCATAGCCATGATATCACACAAAAATTCATCTTGATAATTTCCTATCCTCAATTTCACCAAACATTGTTCACTTACCAGTACCTTATGCTCATTTTTGATTGATGCTATCTGATAAGGATTCAGGTGTTTCAACCTTTCTAGCTTCAATTTGGTCACCATTTCTTTAGAAACTAGGTTCTCAGAGCTTCCACTATCAACATTCACTTTGCAACATTTACTAGCTACCTTGCATTTGGTCTAAAACAAATTCTTTCTCTACAATGGTTCCTACTCCATCTCACTTTGACAAAATACTCTTTTGTTCACCAACAATTCCCCCTCTTCTAGTTTATTAGATGATTCGACACGATCTTCCTCAACAAAGTTTGTTCTTCTACTATTCTCTATCTTTCTACTTGTTTCTCCTTGATTACATTCAAATGCTCTATGTCCTTCTCCACCACACTTGAAACAAGTTCCCCTAAATGCTCTTTTCTCCTGTCCTTTTTCATCTTTTGTATAACCCTTTTTTTGGTAACCACCATATCCTACTCTCTAGTAAGAGTTTCCATCATCTCTACGGTATGAATTATCATTCTTACTAACTTCCTTATCTTTATTCTGATTTGCAAAATTTCCTCTTCCCCCTCTAGTAAAAAATATTCCTCTCTAAAATCTTCCACCTCTTCCTCTCCATCTCTGGTCATGTCTCTTATTTAGCTTCTCTTCTACTTTTAGGGCACATTGATATGCCTATTCCATACTTAACAACTTGATCAAACTCATCTCATCCTATATAGATGGCTTCAAACCATTCACATATCTAGCTACTTGCTCAACCTCATCCTCTGAATGTCTAGATCTTATATTCAACCTGTAGAACTCCTCAGTATACTTTGTCACACTTAACTCCTACTTTAAATTCTGCAACTTCTCGAACAAACTGGTCTAATAATCTATAGGCATAAAATTTCTATTTAACTTATTCACCATCCGATCCCATGATTTTATCTTCTCCTTTCCTCTTCTTTGCCTATTTGTCTACAAATTTTCCCACCAAAGGGATGCATGACCTTTCAACTTTGTATAAGAAAATTTCACCGTCTTGTCTTCAGTTGTACCTTCAAAATCAAAATACTTTTCCATCTCCATTATCCAATCAAGCAATTCATCTGAATCCAACTTATCATTATAATCTGGTGGATTGAAATGTGGTATGGTATTTACTCTAGTTAGGGCTCTTATGAACCTCTCTTCTCTCGGATCCAAGCCAGGTTGATCTTCTCTTTCCCTTTCTTCTTGTACTTCCACCTCTTCATCACTCACATCATCAACTGGTCTACCTCTCCTCTAGGTCATTTTGACGACATCTAATCTAGCGAAAATTTCTCTCAACATCTCCATTATAGCTAGGTCTACATTTTCAAAAAATCCATTTCCTCTAACATTTCTTCTTCCCACCATCTTTACACAAGTCCTCTGCAGCTGCAGGTTGGATCCTCAATCTGCCACCCCACAACAAATCTTCAACAGGACTTTGCAAACTCTGATGATCTCTCATATAACAAACCTCACTCTGATACCAATCTAGTGCATCCACAGTAGGAGGTTCCTCAAAGATAACAATTTGGACCATGCAATAAGAGTTACACAACATAAGCAACATAGAACATGGAGGCAAATGTAGATTCAAACATTCTTACTATCAGAAATTTCAATTACAACTAGCCGACAACATCTAGGTTTATAGATTCGGCTCACATGCCTAATACAACATGTTCAAAATACCATCTTCCTATATGCTCCTCAATGCAAGTGAAAATATTACATATAAAATCTATATTATTCTATCTTCACTACTTTCTAATGATCAATTACAATGTTTTATATCATGTCTTGAGATCTAGAATCGTCTGCATCAACCAAAGATCATTACAATCTCCAATGAAATAAAATGTAATGTGTGCATGAATATAGGTGGGCCTCAAATTTGAATTACTCCTCGGTGAATGCATAGGATGAAGTGTGGACCTACAATCAAGGTTAGAGACACTCCATGGAACAATTCAAATCACATCGTCAAGATCCACAAGATACGAGAAGGATCCACAAGTGATCAAACTAGCCATTAGGTTTGAGATTATTCTGGTGCTAGTTCAAGAAATTGCCACATAATCTGGAAGCAATAACTTGCTAGAAAATGATCCAATCAGCCTAAAATCTTGAAATAAGTAAAATGAACATGTCCATGATGAAAATATAGATCCATAGGGTTTGGTGAGCAAATATGATGAGATGTTGAATCTCCCAACTTGAACTGAACAAGAATTGAAACAAGAACAAACTGAAATGAAAATATTTTTGGTTGATGAAGATTCATAAGAACCAAGGATGCTCTTGCATCAAAAAATATATGACATATGAATATTTATGATAATCAAATGAAAATACATGTTAAAACTAAGGTGGTAAATATGAATCATAGGAAAAGAAATACATATAGGAAATCATATAAGATGACAAGGAAATATAAAGATGACAAATATAAGAATAATGAGATATAAAACTAGAAGAATTGAAAGGTAAATATGCCCAAGGGGGGAACAAGGTATACACCATAGTAAAGATATGTAATCAATATAAGAAATGTATAATATAAATGACATAAATAAGAACCTGAAACTGAAGTAAATACTAGTGTATGTATATAGATAAATAATATATAATAATTCTCATGGTATCAAGTTACAGAAGGCAGAACACCCTTTAAGAGACCTATAATTCCCACCTATTACTTGTCTTGAGATATTAATAATCAACATTATAATTTTTTTATTTTGAGATACTATATGTTTGACTAATGATCATATTTATATGCTTATATGATGTATGTGGTATTGTATCATGTTGGGTGTTGATACATCACTTGAACTATTATATATTAAGTAGGTTTGATTGGAATGTGTTTTGAGGATGTAAGTATAGGGTATTTCTCCACTTGATTATATGATTCTAAGTTATTCCAAAGAATTCTAATTTAATAGATATCACATTGGGGCTTGTTCATCTCTTATCCCCTATTATACTTAAATGGAGTATCAGGTATGTCATGTGTGACCCTATGTAAACTAAAATCTAAATTAAAGAAGATTATGAGGTTTATGTATCTTGTGGGTTACCCATAATTTCATTTTTTAATTTAATAATTTATTTCTCATTTACACATAAACATATTTTGTTGAATTAATTATTTCATTGTAAATGGTTAAATTCTTTTGTTAGTTTGAGAAAATGGAAATATTGATAAGTTAATTGCAATAGGAATTATATTTTAAATGGGAATAAATAGTATTTGAATTAGAATTATTTCATTAGAATATGAATGTATGAAATCAATTTAATTGTTTTATTTAGCTCTTGCAAAGAGGAAAATGATTAAATATTTTATTTTCATTAATTATGAGAAAATAATAATGAATAAGAAAGTAAAATAAATTAGATAATGGAAAAAGGCACATAAAAGAAAAAATGGCTCTCAAAAACCTCTCATTTGAAAACATGAAATTTGGTGGATTGGGATTATTTTTATGTATTGAGCATGTATACTATGTTGGATGGAGAAGATGAAGAGGTTTTTCATTTTGTGACTTTCATTTCCTATTTTGGGGAAAAAAAAAAAATCATATATTTGGTGAAATCAAAATGCAAGGTAAAATATATTCCCTCTCTTTGTTTCTTGCATTATTTTGAGTGTTAGAGTCCATGCTAACCCTTAAGATAGCATAGGGCGTCCTTTTTAAGTTATTTATTTTTAAAACAATCAAACTATCCAATTTGTTCCCTTATTGTGGATTTTTTTCTAAAATACCTAGAATATGTGTAGCCCATTCTACAATCAAAAGTGTATTTTTACTTTAAATTTTAAAGAAAAAAAACTAGAAAAATGAGCTCCCATTAATGGAGTTAATTTGTTGGATTTTGGGATAAAATAAATTAGAAATCTAAATTTTAAAAGTGAATTTAGATGAATTAGAATGTGATATTTTGTGTCCACTTAATAATTTTCCATTCCTATTTCTTTAAAATAATGCTTATTATTTTAGACCATGTTGTGAAAATCAAACTTTTATTAATGGAGTCTTGAATAAATTATATTATTTTTCCTTGGAAAAATTAATTCCAAAATTTTAAATTAGAATTAAATTTGAATAATTTGGAATAGGAGAACTCGTGTCTCCTTAATTAAATTTTGATTTGAGTGTTTTAAAATCATGTTTGTTCTTTTATATTATATTTATAAATTATTTTCTATGTCATTCCCAATTAGTCAAATAGGAGCATTAAGAGCTTAAGATTGAGGTCAAGGGTTATGGAGGAGTGGTTCTACATTTTTTCGCAAGTCAAAAAATTACTTCATGTCTATAAAGGTTATAGAGTTGTAATTCAAGTGGAAACAACATTTGATTTTGTGTAATATTTAAATCTACTAAGATTTTAATAATGTCATTGCCTAAATAGTATCATACACTTGCTATGAATAGCCAAAGGTATGTCACATTTGGTTGAGTGATAGATTCCACTTGAGTAATCCATTTTTCTTGTAATGGTCATATGCACTTGGGTCGACAAGACATATCTTCCTAATTCATAATGATTGTCCCTACCTATCACTAGTTAGCTCATACTTGTGATCATTGGGTGTTCTATCTAGCATGTTCCTATCCTTAGCCATAATTATTTTAATTGAGTGAATCCTTGTGTGATTATTTATACCCATTTTTTTATGCATCATATTTGGTGTGTGTATTCCTTACTTCATTTTATGTGTGAGAATGTTTGTGGCCCTTGAAATGATCTCCTAGAATGGTGGGATGGACATAAAATTAAAACATGGTAGGGTGGATTGGAAGTATTATTGACGGACTAGAGGATGTAGTGTAGGAAGTTTTACTCCCTTGTAGGTGATAATATAATTTTTCACTTAGTATGGATCTATTTTAGTGACCTCAAATTTATGCATCGTAACCATTCTTAATCAAACCATAATTCTCTTTATTATGCATCATAAAGCCTTATTTTATTTTTTTCCAAAAGGAGAACAAAAATTTAATAAATGAAACCAATAATTGAAATATCATGGTATATGTGTGTCTTAGACTTATGGATCAGGACCCATTCACCCAAGGGTGAATTAGTCTCATTTAAGTCCTAGACCCTATTTAAAACATTTTTTTGTGGAATTTTTTTTATTCTAATTCATCTTGTAAATGTTGGCCATTGGGATCTAATATTTGGGAAATTAGAGAAGAAGCCTATAAAACCTAGTATTTTCACTATTTCAAATGAGATTGAAAAGACATTTTGAAGAGAAAGAAATAATGCAAGGAGATAACATTCAAGAAAGAAATGTTGAAGTCTTGGAATAGAATTTTTTATATTTCTAGTTCTTCAAGCTCATTTTTCAATATTTTGTTAAGCATTATTCATGATTGAAGATTGATGTCAATGGTGGAACATGATGGACTGTAGATTTGGGAGATCCATTTGGACACTTTCCATACCCTAATGACTTGTTTCTTAGTGTTCCCATCTTCAAGCTTCATTCTACTAGCTAACTACAACAAGGTATAATTATTTGTACACAAGGCTATGAAATATAGAAATATAATGAATCAAAATGTTCCATCTTTTTTTGGTTGATGTTTTACATGCAAGAGATTTGACCATAAATATTGTGAATGTAGAATTCAAATGACAAATGGCTATAAAAATGGTAGAATGGTTTAATATTTCAATGGATACTATTATGCATGCAATTGATTTGGGCATAAAGGTAATCAATATACATCTAGAATGAGTGAAAGCAAGCTATCAAAATAATGTCATATGATACAATTACAATAGGCCTGGACGCATTTCTAAATTTTACAGAAGTAGAAATGTGAAGAAGGATAATTCAATAAATAAGAATGATACAATACAAAATATTGATCTAGAAAAAATAAAGGAGATGGAAAGGATTTGAAAAAAGAAGGATGAGACAAAGGTTAAGGATGAGTTTGTACTGACATCCCTCCAAAAACTAGATTAAGAGATTTGGCTTAGGGGGGAATTAATGGAGATCTTACATCCCTTTCCAAATAAATGGTGTTCATGCTTTAGAACATGAAAATGAGGTGTAAATAAATTTGGTTGATTTGGTGGAGAAGATCAAGGTAGAAAACAACATCATGCAAAATTTTGTGGAGCATATGAAGGTTATTGTGCATATAGTGAAGAGTTTGACAACTTTATGAAATGAAGCATTTATGGAAAATTAAGTCAATTTCAAATGAGTTATAAGTAATTTTAATTGAAAAATTCATTTGCATTGAGAATTTGAGAAAATAAGAGTTATGAAGAAGTGAACTAGAGTGGCCAATGTGATTGAGTTGGAGTACAAGAAAAACCCTAGGAAAAAAGTGTTTGAAGGTATTCTCAATGTTTGTTTACCCTAGTTTTTGAAAGATCTTTCAGTTTACTACAAATATGTATGTGCTACAAGTGGTAGAAGTCTTAGGATGTCCAAGACCTAAGTTTAGGAGGCATCCTGACAAATCATTGATGGATGATCTGGACGGTGCATTTTCACACATCCTCTATGGATTTTTACACATAGATGATGTTATGGCTTGCATCCATGTCAAAATAGAAGAATATAACCACACAAAGTTGAATGAAGTCTTGTTAATGAACTCACTAGACAAGATTTTGAGTTAAAAATAGAGTTTGGTTTGTTGGGGGAAAAGCATCTTGATGTATGGATTTAATTTCCCATATTTTTCGATGTGGATGAGTGGGTGAGATACACCTTAAGTATGATCTACGACAAGTTCATGTAGTTTAATATTCCACACTTGATTAACAAAGAGGTAATTAGGGTTGTGACTGTCCTATGCTCAACCAGACTAGTACCAATATTCAAACATGTAAAGAATGAGATTTTAATGGAATGTACAAGAGAAAAGTATGATAGGAGGGCTTTAATTGCTAAAGACATAAGAAATCATTTTGTGAAGTAAATCTCAATGATCACAGGTTACAAGTTGTATTTCACCAATAGGAATAACTCTATGCCAGCCACCACAATCAACATAGCTTATGAGATGGTGGAGAAAGGTGAAAACTATGATCTATGTGAATTGTTGAGACTACATTTGCTAGAAAATGTACAAAAACCCAAGGAATCCAAGCATTCTTTCAAGTTTGGTACTCTAATCATTTGTTTGTTATTTTACCTTTTGAATGAAGTTTGTGAAATGAAGAATGTAATGTGGCTTCTAGATAGACATGTAGCCCAAAAAATCAAAGATTATTATTTTTATTTAGGGGATGCATATAATTAGAAGAATACCCTCTAGGGGTCTTCAAATATTTTTAGGATAAGATGCAATCAAGGAATATGATACCTAAGCAATTAGTGGAGATATATCAAAAGGACATTACCTTTTTGGTGACAAAAGAAAAATGCATAATGGAGGGTGTAGAGCTTAGGACAATGTGGATCCTGACACTAGGATATGAGTCTCTTCGGATGAAATAATTTATTAGCTAATATCATGATGAGGATTTGTAAGGACAACACTCGAGAGAGGTATGACACCTATGAAGAAAATTCAATGGAGGTGCATATGGAGTAAAGGAAACCAAAAATAAAGAAGAATATAAAAAATATGACTACATAGTTTGTGGAGGCTATAGGTCTTGTAAAAGAGAGAGTGTAACAAGTAAGAGAAATGGTTGGTTCTCTAGGAGGGTCATTAAGCATCAAAAGATCAAGTAGAATAGCTACCACTCCTATAGTTTCTCAAAATTCTTTTGGGACTACCCCATCATCAAGTGGAACAAAGAGGAAGGATACTAGTACTCATGTAGAGACAAACCTTTCTCTAGTAAAGGATAAAACCTCTCTCGTGCAATGAGAAAAGAGGTATAAGAAAGAAAAGGTTTCTTTGATAGCACATCAAATTGACCCAATGAAAAGAAGGGTAAAGGAAAAGGCTACCAAATAACAATACTTAGGTGTGAATGTTGAAGAATAATAAGAGGAGGAAGAAGGACCTAAGTTGGTTTGGAAGGGAAAAGGTGAAGGAAGTTCAAAGAAGCAGAAGGTGGTTATTGTGGATACCAATGAGGAAGAAGAAATAGAGAAGGAAAAGAAAGAATTTTTCATCCACATGCGAGAAAAGAAGGAAGAATCCACCAAGAAAATGTCAATGATAAAGAAGAACAAAGATGAAAAAAAGAAGACACTAGAAGAAAATAAAAAGAAAAAGAAGAAAGATCCAGTAAGAGCACACAACCCAATGAAATTAGATGTACTATTTAATGGGATTATGTAAAATGACATATTATAAGAGACTACAACACTGTATAATGAGGCTAATGAGGTGGATAAAGCCACCATAGTTAAGGCCATTGTAAAATATTTATAGTGCTTGAGGTAGATATGCATAACATATAGGGAAAAATTCTTGTGGAGTTATGGAATATTTTGATAGAAAGGAGATAGGAAGCTATAGATGAAGAGGCCAAATTGAAGGCCTATGAATTGAAGAATATTAGTTCTTCCTTTTCTGATGAGATTAAGGACACATTGGCCAAATTTTGCACTACACAGTTTAGAAAAAAAAGGGTGACAACTGTAATGAGCAGAGATGAAAATGATCTCAAGAGTCTATGAAAGGAGATAGTTGATAAGGTTAGAGACCTAGCACAATGGATAGGAATGAATTTGGAAAGAAAGGAAGAAATGCATGAGGATATGTATTCTCTTGAGGAGAACATACAAAAAGACACATAGAATATTGATACTCAACATGAGCATGAAATAGGAGAAGAGACCGAATAGGATAATATTCCTTTGGGTGTGGAGGAGGCAACAAAAGAGAATGTTGATGTTGAGAATAATTTTGTTGCTACTAGTAATGAAAATGCAAAGGAGAAAACTCTCAATGATAATACAACTCCTCCTCTAGTAACTAACACTTGTTGAAAGTACTCAAGACAAATTGGATACAACTATCGCTCTAGACAACACAAAATATGTTACTAGTGAAGACATAGGAAATGGAGTTGAGAAAAGGATAGAAGCAAAGACACCAGTTAATACTAGTGACAATGAGAAGAATAAGGATCTAGAAGAAAATATTATAGATGATAAGGTAAAGGAAACAAGTGAATCCTTTGGAACTTTAGAGATTCTTTTCATAATTTATTGAACATGCAACTGCAAGTCGAACTCATTGTATCAGCTTAATTGCTACAATTTACTATGTAGCAAGGAAATGTGGACCTTGCAAAGATCTCTCCCCTCCATAAGCTTCAAATGGGACATGTTTTCAATGCATCTTCTTAGAAGTAAAATATTGAAATACATCAAAAGAGTGGAGAGTTGATCAAGGAGGTAGTGAAAACTCTACAAGAGGTTATACTTGGAGCTACATTTGATAATTATATATCCAGTATGGAAAATATTAAATTTTTGATTTGATTCATTTAAAGAATATACCTCTAATTTGGAAGAGAAACTTGAAAAAATACAATAAAAAGAGGGATAAAAAGAGGCTAATGGAAATTACAGAGAAGTGAGCAAAAGCACACAAATTTTCTTAGGATAATTTCAAGGGTGACATGCAATCTTGTGTAGCTAAGGGAAAGGACTTGTTCCAATTTTGTATGAAGTGTCTTGGAGAAACAAAGAACATCAAAGATGAAATGGGCTTG
Source organism: Sequoia sempervirens (assembly GCA_007258455.2). Classification (NCBI taxonomy): domain Eukaryota; kingdom Viridiplantae; phylum Streptophyta; class Pinopsida; order Cupressales; family Cupressaceae; genus Sequoia; species Sequoia sempervirens. The sequence goes on along the minus strand of VDFB02000013.1, from coordinate 193,725,506 downwards.
ATTGATTTAAAAATATATAGAGCTTTTATTGCATATGATTGGGCACAAGATCTAGATAGAAGCACTAGTTCAATGGTTGAGGATCTACAAGAGAAGTTATTCCAACTACAAGGACAAAACGAGAAGATTATTATGTAGTTTGGCAACCTTAGGGATCTGATGAACTCAAATTTTTCATTAGTTACTAATGCTCTAAAGAGTTTTGAGAAGTCTACAAATATAAATCTGGTACCCAACAGTCCAAAAGAAGGGGAAGATTGTTTGATGGATCTTGAGACCTAGCTTAGGATACTTGGCATAGCCAAGAATATTTGAGAAGAGGGGAAATAAGAGTGGAAAGACCACATTGTGAAGCTCCAAGAGTCAACTACTTCCTTCAATTGACAGTGTTTATATTTAATTTTGAATTATTTCATTTATTGTTTCAGACTCCTCTATACATATGTAGATGGTGTATAGTTAATTCAAGTACAAGTTTTGATCTAGTTATGATGTATATCTCTCTTAAGGGGGGTTAGTTCAGTTTTCAATTTGTACTTATGGATATATTTTTTAAGGGGAGATTCAAATGGTATGTAAGAACACTATTGTATATGCCCTTTTCCCTTGATGTCAAATGGGGAGAATGTTTTTTAGATAATTTTGGCATGTTTCCATCAATGACAAAGGGGGATATTGTTGGAATACTAAGGAGATGTCATTGATGCATCTATTGGAAACATGAGCATGTGGGATTAGCACAAGGTATAAAATTATGCATTGGATTATTGTCATTGATGTAAATATTATATCTTGGTACGAAGACTATGGTACATGTTAGCATGGGTGCCTTCAGTACATTTGAAGATGATTGTGAAAGACAATTTTGTAAGAATTTTTAATGTGGTGACGGCAATGGTTGTGTAAATTGACTAAGTGACAATTTAGGTGATTCTTTGTATAGGGGATCCAATATTTTGGTCTATATTGATCCATTAATGATTTTTTTCAATACACTTTTAACATAATTTTTTAGGTTGAGGGTATGTGCAGGATCATCATGGAAAAAATAGGCCCTTAAGTGGCAAAAAATTCAGAAAAATAAGAGTTAAGAAACTTGACGTAAAAATTTGAATAAGTTATCTATATTATTTCAAAATATGTAAGAATAGAATCTATAGCAAATTGAATGTAGTTTCTAAAAGACTAGGTTTTCTTTTTAAATCTATTTGGTAAAATTTGAAATTTCAATGTAGTAGTACTTAAATTTTAGGAAAATAAGAAGTAGGTAATCTGTCGACCACCCTAACCACAATAAAATGATAATATTTTTTTATAATATTTTAGATATAAGTAGGGGACTCATGCAGGATGTGATGCATATTTTTTGTAATCTTTTTCCAAGTAAATAATTAATTATAATTTTTCTTACAACTTTTAAAAAATTTAAAAAATGTCTTGACCACCTTAACTTGGTCAAAACTTCATGAAATTCTTTTTTAATCCTATAGTATGTAAGCATAGAATGGACGCATGTTTCAATTCAAAAAATGTGATACCATTTGAAAGCTATAGATGTTTTCAATAATCCTATCAATGAGGACTTTAGTCATAATTCAAATAGAAAATGAATAATAATTATTTATTAAATTAAAAGTAAAGCATAATTTATATTGGTGGAAAGATGAGAATCTCCTTTAAAAACCCTTTTCATTTCATCAATTTTGGGTTAAAAAGTTCAACCACATACCCTACACATACCCATCATATCACCACTTTTTGGCCCATCATGATCCTACACATACCCTTGATAGAAGATCCAAATTCCATATTTTCATCTTGTTTTGGTTTATAGTTTGGGAGTTGTGAGTAACATAAGTTCAGATCGATGGTATCAAATGTTTATAGTTTAGTGCATATGTGTTTATGAGTCCACAGTTCTTTGTGGATTGGAATCTAATTTTGTGGTGTTGTGGAGATGTTAAAAGGTTTCAAATGAGTGTATATTCTAGTTTCCATAAATTTTGGAGGTTTGCATGTCTAGATATGGTTGTACAATTGGAAAATTTTGTAATTAGGTCATCATTGATGCCAACCAACTAAGTTGGATGTATTGTAGTGGTTGAATATGTATTGATTTGTTATGTGGGTGCTATTTTAGGTCCATGCCAACTTATTTTGAACTTTTATAAGGTTTACGTCATGGCGTGAACCTTATGTGGAAGGATCTTGAGCTGAAAAGTTGTATTTTATTTATTACATCTAATTAGGTCGACCTAATTGATTTTTTGGGTGAAGAAGATATATAAGTTAGATCTTTTTCAGTATTTTGGTTATGATGATGTGATTAGAGTAAGTGGATGTGAATTGTGTGAATTTATTGTGAATGCAAAGTAGAGTAGAGGGATATTTTTGACCAATATGAAAATTTTTGAGTTTGTATTTTGAGCTTCATTGGGACTATATTTCATGCATGTGTCATATGTAATTGCAACATTTCAAATATAGTTGTGAGACATAGTCTATTATATTTATTTATCTCTCAATAGGTAGTGAGTCCACTTGGAAATTAAGTCTAGCTACAATGATCGCTTCTATAATATACTATAAATGATTATAATTGTAAGATAGAATTTTGTCACCCAAGGGTTTAGGACCTAGGGCAACAAACTTTTTATACTCCACATTCAAGAATGCCTTAGAGATCTCAATCAAATGATGGGAATGGGAGAAAGAGATCTTCTAAGGGACTATCCTAGGGTATGTTTAGAGATTCATGATGGGTACACTACCAAGCTAGGGATTGGAAAGACAAATCAAATGCAAGATGTAATGCTAGACCCTAATATGATGCAATATTTCACTAAATGACCTAAAAATGCATGTAGAACAAAATAGAAAACTACAAGATGAAATGTGTGCACTTGGAAATATGAAGATGACTAGATGGTGCTTTGAAATACTAAAAATAGTGACTTCAATGCTAATTGGGACTCATATGCTAGGCTGGGAAAATCAGTCCCAGATCTAGGTTTTTGTACAAGAACAGGGTTCTGGAAAAACAGTATCAAAAACTGCAAAAATGTCAAAATTGACCTAAAATAGGACTCATACACTAGGAATAGTGTATGAGTCTAGTTAGGGGTTTCTAAGTCTAAATCTGGTCTTTAGTGTTTACTCTTTTGGTTCCTCTTTACTTCCAGATCCAAAACTCTAATTGTGGGGTTGTAAGTGACTTTTTAATGGAGATTACAACCTTGCAAATGGGGAGACAACTCCAAAAGCTTTCTCCAAGATTATAACCTAATATTCAATGATCCTTCAAGCTCCAAGACACCTAGATCTACAATCACACATGTAAAGAGAAGAAAAAATTATTGATTTGTTAGTGAATAGGGGTTTGCCTTGGTCAAACCCCTTTTAGGTAATTAAACCAAATGATGAAACAATGAAACAAGGACATGAAACATAAAACATGTGACATGAAACATGAACAATAATACTTTTAATGATGTCTTGTAACATGAATCAACAATCTAACATGAAGTGGCCATGTAGAATGTAGATCTTGATCTTGAGATAAAGTATAGAACAATGCTTGACCTTGGATCTTCAATGCTACATCACAACACTAGTTGAACAACATGCTTGATGCTTGATGATCTTGACATGATGATGAATCTTGGATTTCTACAACAATTGATGAAGAATTTTTCTCTTAAATGCTTTAGAAATGATCTTGCAAACTCTCTTAACAATCTTGTGAAGACTTGGAATGCTTAACACTTGAGTGCTTGGATTGGCATCATGAATGATTATGTAAAATAATGATTTCAAACCTCATTTATATAGGAAAACCACCTAATATCCTATTAATTTGATCCCACAAGCCAACATTCATAAAATTTGAACTTGAAAACCAATTTTCCCACTCAAAACTTTAAAAATAGGCATGTTATCACGAAAATTGCACCCTTGTTGAATTTGATGTTCAACACCTCAGTGTAACATTGGAAGACCTCTAAAGATGTGGGTTTCTTGTAGACAGAGGTCAACCTCCAGAGAAAGCCGGCTTCCTTTGGGTATCACCTAAACTATCAATTCTATAGGGGTAAAAGGAGAAGGAAAGCATACAAATGAAACTAAACTATGGTGATACACTGAATTGATGAGGAATTATGAAATGAAAACAAGATGAACATACACTTGGAAATTTAACTTCAACCGTTACATATACTCAACACAACCTCTTTTAGATATATGCATCAATCTTAACAGGCTTGATCTACATACACATCTTAGGAAGGAAAGATAGATTTCACGGCTTTAAGGTATGAATGTAGACTAATAAAACACAGTTAAAGACTTGCATAATCAAAAGAGAAATACATAAATGAGAGTAGTACAAATGAATAGTAGCTTCCAAGG